>VZSZ01011368.1:374998-443245 GCA_013398815.1 Ibidorhyncha struthersii | reverse complement strand
GTGGGTCGCGCCGCGCTCCGGGGGGCAGGGGGGGGCGGTGGTCCCTGTCCCCATCCCTGTCCCCGTCCCTATCCCCGTCCCCGCCACACTGCCGTGGGACTACACTCAGCATCCCCGGGACGGCCGAAAGTCAGACCGTGTGTGAGTGTGTGTCCGTGTAAATGCGTGTGAGCGTGTGTGTGTGCAAGGGCTGGTGCGTGCCTGGGGGTGTGCACGCGTGGGGAGGCGCTCGGAGGGACCCTGCACCGGTTGGGGATGGGTTAAACGTGGCTCTCCCAGCTCGTAACTTCTGCTATTAAAGGAAATAATCCAGCCTCTCCTGCCCACTTTCTGAACCCCGCTGGATTATTTGCAGGAGGAAAAGAGAGCCGCGCTGCCCTGAGGAACGCATCAGTGGGTTTCTTTTTCCTTTTTCTTTTTTTTTTTTTTTTGGTTATTGTTCGTGGTGGCTTCGTGCACTTGCTTTGTTGTTGGGAGGATTAAGCGTTGCCGAGTGTCCTTAGTCCCAGATCCAATTAAAATAAATGCAAGTAAACGGGACATAAAGGGAAGTCAGCGCTGGCATCCTGGCAGAGGCACTAAAGCATCGAGGTTGGTTAAAAGGAAGAGACTCAATGAAATGAATGCGTTCCGTCTTACTCATTTGCTTTCCCTTCGCAGCTCTGTCAGACAGACTGAGAGGCGCATCATTTGATCAGGGTTTCGCGGATCCTTAACCAATCTCTGTCCAGCAGAAAGAAAGAAAGAAAGAAAAAAAACCCCAAGTCTTCCCCACAGGCACAGGCATTTTAACTTATCTCTCATTTAGCAAATGCTTTGCTTTATGAAATCTGGTTTTGGTTCTCAGAAAAGGAATTAAAAATCAAGAGAGGGTGAGCTATGAGAAATGAAGAGCAGAAGCGCTGCACCATTCCCGGTCAGTGCCCGGACTGTGTGCTTTCACTGAGGGCTCATTCCTGGGCTGGAGCAGTTGTGGGGAGGGTACAAGCATTAGCTGGGAAAGCAGAACAAGGCAAAATAGCCTGGCTAGTTCTTGGCTGTCTTTTTTTCTTCCTGCTGACATACAGAGGGCTTATCCTTCAGTTGAACAAAAAGTTACTTTTCTTGCTTGGAGAGGACTTGGTGGTGGATGCGAGGAGAGAAGGAACGATCCCTGCGGAGCCAGCTTGGCTTTGGAGAGTGCTGCTGAGAAAGAGCTTACAGCCATGATCTCTGTGTCCAAAATCACTGGAGTCTTGTTGAGAGAGCCAGGTAGGATCCAATGTACTGCAGGGCTGGAAACTATGGATATCCCTCTGCCTGATCCTTTGGTGGTGCTAGTGTTGTAGAAAACCAGCAGGTTGGCTGTAGTTGTCTTGATGCAGCAAATTATACTTTTTCTTTACTTTTGCTCCTTTTTTTTAAAAAAAGGCTTGATTTTTCACTTAGCATCTGTTAGCATCTTAGTGGCTGTGCTCCGTACCTGTGTGCCGACGGTACGCAGGATGCTTCCTGAACTGTGTGTTACCTTACGGTGGCGTTATCCTGCGTGTGCAGGACTGCGGTGGGGTATAACCCCCACAGTGTTGCTAAGTGCTGGCTTGCTCCGTTTCTGACACCAGGGCCTTCTCTTCTACCAGGTTACGTTGTCACGGTCCCTACTGTCAAGTTGCGCTGTTGTGACCTGATGTACTCTGGTTGATGGATTCTGTCAAATACAATGAAGCGAGCAATTAGCAGAGAGTGAGGGTGTTTAGCCATTGCTTGTTAGGAGCGGTTTAAAGCTGCTGTTCTGCTACAGATGTATTTCTGTGCTGAGTTCTCAAATGTCTTCTGACACATGCCAACTGCACTCATGCCACTTGTATTTACAGACAGGTTTCTCTGAAGGACAGAAAGTTGGTCAGGATAAGGTTTGTTTTAGCATGGTGTGCCAATGCGAAACATCGTACTTCTGGATGCAGGTTTGGATCCCTTAGAGTTCGGCAGTGCCTTGAAGTTCTTAACTGTCTGATGCGTGGTTGGTTGCTTATGTGAAGGGTTTCACGATTTCTGCCTGCAGTTCATAACACAAAAGCTGCTGGCACTGTTAAGACCCTTACTGTGCTGGCTGGAAGTCCCAAGGCAGAATGGGCAGGGAGTCAAAATCGCTGCGACAGAGGTGAAATCCTGGCTATGCTGACTTCAGTGGGAGTTTTGCCATAGATGACAATGGGCCAAAGCTTCAATCCAGAAGTAGTCCTCCCTTCTTGTTGGTAATCCTGATGTATGCTCTAGGGTAGCTTTTGTTTTTCTGCTGCCACCCAGACTGTATCTGTTAGCGCAGAGAATATGTAAGTCTCTCAAGGATGTCACGCTGTGCCTTTCGTGAGCACGGCATTCCTGGGAAGGGAATCAGGGCAGATACGAGTGGAAATAAAACCCCCCACGTGGACACGTGCTGACTGTCTTGTTGCTCATGTCCTGAGTCATTCCCAGGAACATGGATAGGGCCCTCTG
This sequence comes from Ibidorhyncha struthersii, assembly GCA_013398815.1. Classification (NCBI taxonomy): domain Eukaryota; kingdom Metazoa; phylum Chordata; class Aves; order Charadriiformes; family Charadriidae; genus Ibidorhyncha; species Ibidorhyncha struthersii. Next base: position 440,767 of record VZSZ01011368.1, on the reverse strand, counting down.
AACTGAGCAAGATGGGCTTCTTCAGCCTTGCAGGGGAGGGAGCCGTCAGCGGCTGCAGCCAGCGTGTCCCCCAGTCCCTGCTTCTGCATTTGCAAATTATCGGTTTAGTGACAGACATTCAATACGTGAAGCAACAGTACATTCATTAATTCAACTCTACTTAGCCCGTGCACACTGAGTGAGTTTTCTATGTGTATGCGATCTAGTGAGCTATTCTCAGACGCTTCGTATATCAGCATCCAGATAAATTTTTATGTTAAATGACAGCGACAAATGGGAAGTGTTTGATACTTTTTTTTTTTTTAACCACGTGGAAGGTGTGTGGTGCAGAATGTTAGAATTTGCATTTAATCAGTGCTGCTTGAAAGCTGGTCCATGTCATGGCCATGTAATAAAACTGGTCTTTTCAACCAGAATGCGTTCCTTCAGTTTATTATATTTGGTGGCATACAAGAGGATTTGTTAATATAGAACAAAAATGTTGACTGGGTATTTGGATCTGTCTGATATTTTTTGAATCTTTTTTTTTTACAGTGGGAACACTTTGGAGTCTGTAATTCAAGTGCAGACAGCTTTCTTTTACAGTGCATTCTTTTACTGTGCATTCACCCCAGACTTCTAGGTATTTTGCTCATGTATGATGATGAAAGGAATGAAAATATAAAACTAATGTGGAACTGAGTAGCCTGTCTTCCATGTGCATCCTTAAGTCCTTAGTTTAAGAGACTTAAATAGGAAAATATCTTAAACAGTTATAAATTATACATTGTTAGTGTCTCTTAGCTTGTTTTCTATGAGAATTTATGCATCTAAACCAAAACGGTCCTAATTCTCATTTGATTTAGCTAAATGTATAGGCCTCATTTTGTCCTAGTATAAAAAAATGATAGATATTGTAACAGGCATTGGAGCAGACCCTGAAGTCATACTAGTGATGTTAAAATCTGGACGAGTGTGTCAACAGCAGGTAAGTTCTGGGCACTGTTAGTACTGTCGGGATGCAAAAGATGGCAGTGCTGCGGAGAGGGACCCGAGCAAACCCCGCTGGGCTGACGGTCAAACTGCTGCTCTGGGTCTGCGTGGACTTCCAGCTTCTGGGTTGTTGGTTTTTTTTTTTTTATAAGTGCAATTCAAAGAGTTGAAGATAACCATTAATATCCTTTGCTCTGTGTGTCGTCTAAACCCTAAGGACCCTATTCTCTGTAGTGCTTGGACTTGAGGGCTGAGCTGGAGGCAGGACTTGCTGGGTCCTGGACTAGAATATGCATCATGTGGTGGTTTGAGACACACACTGTTCTTAGCTTGGTTTTTGCTTAACTTCATATGAAAACTGCAAAATACAGAGTATTTTGGGGTGAAATTGGTGTTCCATAGGATTAGTAGCAAGGTTACCACTGATCTGAAAACCTCCTGATTTCACTCTTCTTTTTTTCTTGAAAGAATCAAGAGCAGACCTTGGTGCGAACGGTGTAGGGTTTTGTGTTGGAAAATTCTCTGTTGTCTTATTGAGCTGTTGTTGATTTTGGTGTATGAGCCTGGCTACTATAATAATTATATCTAAACATGTCTGTGCCTGTACTGCCCATCATCCACAGTAAATCAAAGCACGGACCCTGCAGGCGCTCACAGCAAGTTGACACAAACAAAAACCACCAGTGGTCTCGCCTGGGAGAAAACAATATTTTATTTCGTTCTCCTGGATGATGCCCCTACTAATTGTATGGCTTTCAGTCCATGAATGTAACTTCCTTTGACATCAGTGAGCATTGCTGTGGTCATCACACATGTGCCAGTGCAGCGCAGCCTTTGCCACCGCTTTGGTGGTGCTGCCACTCCGCTTGCGCAGTCCACGGCTCTGTCCCTTGGCTGCAGGGCTGGTGGGAGAGATAGGGCAACATGTGGGGTGGTTCCTCTGGGCTGAAATCTTCCTCCCTTCCCTGCTGTCTGAATGGATTTCTCTCTGCATTAAAAGGCAACTGTGTTTTTTTTTTTTTTTTAATATTCTTTATTTTTAAATGGGTTGAGCATCCCATCCTGAGATGTGTTGGGCTTTCCAGGCAGGTGGCCATCAACAGGCTGAGTTAATCCACTTCTACTTTCATTGAAGCTGGTGGTGGGGTTTAACGCTGACTGTAGTAAGAGTTGGTCTGGGGCCATTCAGGGCACTTCTTAAAATCCTGCCCTGCAGCATTTCCAGCTTCTTAGCTTGGTCCTGTAGAGCGTCTGGGGAAGGGAAAATAGTTTTGATGACTTCCTGTAGTGCTGGTGAGAAATGGTCTGTCACCAGCCCTGGAAATGCACAACACAACTTGTCTCTGCTTGCACTGTGCAAACTGGCTGTAAATAACATTTCTTCTGTGTCTTTGCAGACTTCAAAGAGTATTCCAGCTGTTGGAGGAAGCCTAGTGAGAGAAGGTAGCTGCAAGTTTAATTGTAGCTTCAGGACTTGAGCTAAATCAAAATCCAAACAATCTGATAAAAATTACAGGCATTTGAACCTTGTTAAAGGTTAAAAGTGAGCCCTCTTCAGAGCAACTGTTAGTGTTTAACATCTTAAAATAAAGGAGCTTATTAATATTCCTAAATGACATTGAACATACATTACATTTTTGCCTTCAAACCATCTGAGCACTTTTCATGATAATGCAGATTAAATTTAGTGACAAGTGCATATAATGACAGTATAAATGTCAGTTTTGCTATCAGATGTGTTGCACTGGTATCTTTTTAATATTAAACATGATTGTGTCCCATATTGCTTAAACAAATTACGGCACCCAGAGTCTTAAGAGGATGTGTCTGTCATCTGCCACAGGGTGAAATAATTTGTTGACTCTTCATATTTGATAATTAGTTAATAATTTTGACATTTACATGTCTGGGGTGGGTTGTTCGTTTGTTTTTTTGTTGGGTTTTGTTTTTTTGGGTTTTTTTGGTAGCTGGTGTTTGAAATTCTTTCATTTGTATCCTCTCAGTGATGATTAAGTAACAGCAGCTCGTGCCGCGGTCAGGTGAGTGAAGTCACTGCTTGCATGGCTGCGTCTTTGTGGTGTGATTGCGCGCAAGGTGGAGTTGCCAGTTTGTGTTTCGTTGGGATGACCTAGCTTTATGGATTTTCACTGCAGTGCAATGCATACGATGGATACACTGGCAGTCATTAAACCCAGAGCTGAGGTTTTACACGGACGTATTTTCCAGCAGTTTGCTGTGATATTTTTCAGTCAAAATTCAGACACCACTATTCACTTCGAGGGAGCCGAATTGCTGGTTTCCTTTGCAAAAACCCATCCTTTTTCTTTGTTCTTGCACTTTGGAAAAAATGTCATTTTCTGTTCCTGCTTTGCCCTTGATAGCGGGTGTCAATAGTATTGTAGTGGTCCGGACCTAGAAAAAGCCTGTGCTGTGCAAAAGGAAATGTTCCTCTGGCAAAGAAGCGAGAGGATTGGGTGGAACAACAGTAATAATAATAATTACTATTGTTATATTAAACTGGAGGTTCTCATTCAGGGCCAGGATGCAAACAGAGTGAAAAGGCAGCTGCTGCTTTCCAGTAGCTGAAAGGCTTCAATTTGATCAGATACTGAGTAGCTGGAGGGTGACATGAGGGTTGGCGCACAGACAAGGGGCAACGTGCTGGTAGAGCGTCCAAGCACCTCTGCCGCTTGCCCAGAGCTGGGAGGTTGGGTAATGCTGGAGTTCTGGGGAGTTTTCGTGGAGCAGGCTGGCTTTAAAGTCTTGCAGTTGACCTTCCGTGTGTGGACACATCTCTTTCCAAATGATGTGTGAGCTTTGGATCACCTCTGGTGTGTTGGACGGGGCTTTGCCCTGCAGCAGGCTGCTGGCCCACTTCCCTCCGCTTCGCACGGCAGCATCTGTTTGGGAGGTTCTTTACCCAGCGTGGTTTGTGCTGGGAATATTTAAAGATGCCCACGAGGCTCCTTTGGTGTGGGTTATCGCATTAGTAAAAAGCATTGTGATACAGATCATTAAGAGTATAAGCAAATATTCTGTGTGCTTTTGCAGGCGTATCGCGAGGTCAGGAGGAAATGGTGAGGCACGTATGCTGCTGACGGGGCTGTGGGAGTTGACTCTTCACCAGTACGTGATGTGACTGTTTGGCAGTGGTTTGTCTTCGGGCGAATTTACATGGTGAGGTTTAGCTGGATTCATGCTGGGGTCCTGGTCCTCTGAGCTTGCACGGTGCACGCTGGGGGTCTGCTTTGGAGCAAACCAGCAAATAACGTAGAGAGAGCGAGACAGAAGCGCCCTGCTGGAAATGAAGCCGGCGGTGATTCCCTGTGGATTAGTCGGGTATAGGGGAAAAGACCCGCATACCATGTTAAAGCAGCAAGGTGCAGAGTTTTGTTTCTTTTTCGCTTTCTCTCTGGTTCCTCAGCTGTTTCCAGAAGCTGCATCCTGGAACGTCCTTCCCAGAGCTGTGTCCCTCTGTTTGGAGTTGTTCAGCGACAGCTAAAATGATTCTTGAATGTTAATAAATACCTGTTGATCCACTGCTGACTTTTTCAGGTGGAGGGTGTGAGTGTGGGAAGACTAAGGAGGAAGAAGGGAGGAGAGAGAGAATTTCAAGACATGTAAGGAGTGAGTAGAGAGTACTTTTTTGTCTGGGCATGAGTTAATGACCATTGAGGAGCAAAGGATGGGAAGAGAAGCAGTGGGAGGGTGCTGGTTTCTGATGGTGGTGATTGAGTGAAGGAACATGGATGTTTTGGGTTCCTGGACTATGCTAGGTACCTGACTGTGGAATGGGGAGAGGGAGAAAGATGGATAGGGAGTTTTAGCTATATTAGCCTTCACTTTAGCTGTTTGGTTGTGGTTTTTTTTTGCTGTTGTTGGGTTTTTTTTTTAAGCTCTCTTAAATACCTGAGATTTTCAGCGTGGCTAAAATAATATAGTTAATGTCTTTGTTTGGTGTTCTTAGATTGACATGCCTAAAATGTGTTTTCAGACTTAGTTTTACATTAGCTAACTGTATGTGCAAGCAGAAAGTGTGTCTGCTCATGGATCCTGGGAGACAACGATGTACGGAGGATCTGGCTGAGACTGAACCAGATTCAAATTTTGGATTCTTATGAAAGTGTTTGTAACTTTGGGCATGTTTCATCCCTTATGTTACTAGTTTGTTGTTTTATCTGTAAAAATTAAGATGATGATGATAATAATAAAAGGAATTTTACTACCTGTTCCCAGAAGCTTTGAATAAGTCGTTATCGTGATGGGCAGACAAAAGCTAAAGGAGCGTGTTTATTGCAGAAATTCACGTAACTTCTCTCACTGACTCTTCTGAGAGATTTCCTTTTGCCTTCATAATTTCTGTGCTGCGCAAGTATGTTTTAGCCAAAGTGCTTATAAAATGAATTTAGCATTCCGTCACTCCTGCAGATGTACCAGATCTATCACAGTCTACACAGTGTACGCCCTGCAAGGGTCTCATCTGCCCAGCGTACTGGCCTGGCTCGCATCTGCGTCAAGAGGGTCATTGGCAAGAGGGGGGAATCTGAAGCATCCTGCAATGATCTCCTCTTGTAAGTGTAATTTACCTCGTCCTTTTACATCAAAAAAGAGAGCTAAACCTTTTAAATCAAAAGTAATTTGTCTCCCGATTCATGCATTGCTGGAGTCTTAGCAGGGAGGTGGTTTGAATCACCATCCCTGGAGGTATTTAAAAGATGGGTAGACGTGGTGCTTAGGGACATGGTTTAATGGTGGTTTTGGCAGTGTTAGGTTAATGGTTGCACTTGATGATCTTAAAGGACCCTTTCAACATAGGCGATCATTACTTATTTGGCTAGTCCTGTTGGGTATGTCAACCTTGTATCTTGAGGGTTGCTCAGATACTGCCATCAGGACCAAAACTGCTCTCACAGCAGCCAGAAGTCAGCTCTCCACTGAGTAAGGAGCTTGTGAACCCAGGTACCCGTGGTGGCCGCTGGTGCTCCCAGGCAGCTGAGGACTTGCACAGCAGCCGTGTGCAGAAGGCAGGCTGGGCAAGGACCTTCTCATGGCCACAGAGTGTGCTGTGGCTCTTGGCTGTTCTTGCAGATACCCTTCAGGGGTTATCTAGAGATACGCACCGGCTTTAATAGGAATCATTAAGCAGAAATCATGTAGGTCATTATCCTGTGTGGAGTGGGAGTTCTTGGTACATGTGTACATTGAGGATTGTGGCTGTTATCGTGGTATGTCCTTACAGAGTTTAAATGGTGTTGCTCTTATGTGTTTTAAAGTTATTCATAATAGGATTGGCTACCTTCAGGGTGCATTTTATGCGTGGGCTGTCTTTATTGTACTGACGGCATAACTATATTTGTTGCTGAAGGTTAGCAGAAGTCCTGGTTTGTACTGTCCTCTTGGTTAAGTGGCATTCCTAGAGTTGTTTTCAATCCACCGCAGTGAAGCTGAGATTAAAATCTGGTTCTTTGGATTCAGACAAAAAGAATAGTGACTTCTTCTTGTGAGTGTTCATTTCTCTGCCAGTAGAGGCTGGATGACTTAATCTCTGCATATACCAACATGTTGATCAGGTTTCACAGCAAAGTATCCAGGGGTAACTATAACAAATGTTTAAAAATGTAAGCCTGGGTTGTAATTTAAGGCCTTGCTTGGTTATACAGTTCTGAGTGTAATGAGAGTGACAGCTCAGGGCTGGATCTTAGGGTAGCTTTATCTGCAGTAATATTCAGCTGTAGGTCTATCAAAACAGCCTTCTAAAAGCGAGGGCTGCCTGTGGCATGGCATTTGATCAAATATGCCTTAATAAAATCAGTGCGAGATTCCATACCCAAAGAAAAAATCAAGTCTTTGAGAGTATCTCCTTTTCAGATACCTGTTATGAAGTCGTAGGGCTGAGATCCTGTGAAACTGACAAAGCTGGATTCATTCTGGACATGTTTCCTGAGGAAGATCTTGCTGGTTGGTTTGCTCTTTCCTTCCTTCCTCCCTTCCTTCCTTCCTTCCTTCCTTCCTTCCTTCCTTCCTTCCTTCCTTCCTTCCTTCCTTCCCTTCGGGTGAATGCAATGAGCGTAAGCCTGAAGCTCATGTCCTGGATGGAGATGGGAGCAGAGCCCTTTGCAAAGTGATTGCTGAGCTGCTGCTATTTACAGAGCAGGATTTTAAAACGAACCATCATGCAGAGTTGCATGCCATGCCTTGCGAATGGAGGTACTTCAACTGCTCATTCCAGCACGTCAGCCCCAGGTGCAGCTGAGAGGAATCAGGAGGTTGTTGAGATCTAGATGCAGAAACAGCTGTACTCATCTCTTCTTTCCCATTGCCAGTCAGAGCCTTTCGTTTGAAGTAATGTTATTTTTTCATGGGCCAAACAAAACCACAGAATTAAGCTAAAACCGCACCAGACTGTGGGTTTTAAAGCTATCAGTCAATCTGTTAATTTTAAAGAAAAACCTTTTTCTAGCTTCCTTTCCTGTGCTGATTCTTTTTTAGCTCTCAGCGTCTCTTCTGTAGCTGTTCATGAGTTGACTTTGATAATGGGTCCCTGGGACGACAATAAGAATGAGAAGTATGGGTTTTGCCACCGTTTCCAAAACCAGTAACTCTTTCTTCCTTAATAGTTTGGACCCTGAACGGAGCGGACTTCATCGCTGGCTATATTGTGAACATATAAAGGTTTGGCATCTTCTGTAATATCCAGACTTTCAAATCCAGCCAGAGATACTTAGTAGTTATAGAATGAAGAAATAAGCCTGCAGACCACCAGTTCCCCCAAGGAAACCATTGTACCATCCTTGTCTATATGACAGGGTTCTTCCCAGTGCGGACCACTGAAACAAGAAACTGAAGGGAAAAGTGGAAATCCTGAAACTCTTAACAAGTTTGGGAATATTTCCCAAATTCATTTGGAGAAAGCTGTTACTGCCCATCACCTGCAGGTCTGGTATTGTACAACTCTGCAGTATCTGTGGGGGTGAAGTTTTCAGTGCAGGTGTTGGCCTGGTGGTCTTGTCTCACCCTCAGCAGTAAGTCCCAAAGCTGTATCTGCTAGGAAGGGATTAGTAGCAAGCCCTCACACTTCATTTAAGTGGACAGACTTGTGCTCCACCTGTAGTAGCCCTGCAGAGACACGGGATTCTGATTTGTTCTAACGATAGCTTTCTCTAATGAGTTCCCAGAAAACATTTAGTATATCTTGGTATTTAGTGTGTGGGTGTTTCAGAAGATGAACCTTTAGGAGGAGGGAGCTTATGGAGCAGTTTGATAGGAATGACTGATAATGAGTCAGGATGCTGCTAAACAGCTCTGAACTGCTGGTATCTGGTATGGTCTTGCCGAGAGCTTTGCGGCCAGCCCCTTCAGGAGGCTTCGTTGCCCTTATGTACTGGGGACACAGCTTCAGCCCACAGACACGTAGTTTGCTCCATTGGCAAATATCAAAAGGCTTCATGAGGAAGGACAGGATCCGTACTCACTCCCATTTCAGAAATGAAGAAATCATGGAAGAGGCAGATGAATTGACTTGTTCCATGTCCACATAAGGGTTAGTGGTTGAGTAAGTCACAGGACTCAGCTGTCCTCGGATTTTTGATGAGCTGCAGGCCATGCTCAGGAGTTCTGCCCAAGAGGAAGACAACACTACAAGATAGTTGTGTGGTTTCCTTTGGGTGGGAGCTTTTACTTAATATACAGAGCTGGTGGACCCAGGAGGAGACCAGTCCTGAGATGGGTTTGGTGGTACTGCAGGACCCTGAGCTCCTTTTGTGTTGGATATAACCCTCTGCCCCCTTTTGCCATAGGTGAAATCAGTATCTAATGACCAATCAATATCAACCAATATCTAATGTGCTCACTGGTTCTGTCTAGGATCAGAAGAGCACAAGAGATGTCTGTAAGATGTTTTGGGCCCACATTCTTCTGCTGCCACCATTTTTTTCTGTTAATCCAGCTTGACTGGACCAAGAATCACCTGCATTTTCTCTGAAAACCAAAACTTTGTGATTTCAGCCTTTGGGGCTCTCCTTCCTCTTGTCATTTTACTTTATCTTGCACTGGCTTGGACTTGCCTTGTGCAGAGTGTGCATGTATGCGTAATAGCAAGATACCAATAAGGGAAGATATCAAAAAAGAAGAAATCCTAGTTTATTGCTTTGCTGCTCCTGGGTGTCTCCAGCAGTACAAGCCCTGACTACATCCTTGTCTGTGTGTTGCATAAGCTTGGCCCCGCTCTGTCGTGGTAGTGAAGTAAGGATCAGGTAGGTTAGGATGCTGTGCATGTTGATTTAACTCAAGATTTCTCTCCTGCTCTTCTCTTTCCTGTTAGAGACACTTAATAACAGCATAAAAGTAATTAAGTAGTATTTCTCTAGAGAAAAGAGATCCAGATTTTAAGGTAGTCAGAAGTCACCCATGAGCCTTCATAAAGGTATATTTTCTCCTAGTTCAGTCTCTGAACGGGGACCCCTCTGTGGGCTCCTTATCATCAGCAGAGCTGGACATAAATGAATTCCATGTATGAAGGATCACCCCAGTTTAGTGGCAGAGGCTCCCTCTATGGTTAATGAGAAGCACCTCCAGGTGGGATTCCTTCCTTCCTTCCTTCCTTCCTTGGTATCCGGCAAGACACTTGGCATGAGTGATTCATGCTGCTCTTATTGATTACAGAGGCAGTGGAGTTGATGAACTTAGATCAGATATATAACTTGTAGCTGGCTGAAATCGGATGAGAAAAAATTCCCCACTTATCATCTTGGGTAGGTTAAGTGACCTCCAGTAGTGTCACCACACTACTGTATGTTAGAAAATTTTATTGGTGAAAAAAGAGTAAAGAAAGGTCTTTATAGGTAAAGAAAAAAAGAGAGACAGTGCTACTACTGTGTTTCTTTTAATTTGAAGACCCAGGACAGTTAGGAGCTGCTCGTGTGCTCTGCTGAAGATGTCTGCTATTGAGAGCATGTGGGCGTTGTGTTTTTTGAAAGTAGTTTTGGGACAAAAGTTCTTGACAAAGGTAAGCACACTTAACTTACAGAGTCTGTAGCTGGGAAGCTGCAATTAGAAAGGAAAATATAGCAGAAATTAAAAGAGAAAGAAAATTCTGTTAATGCCTGTCTTTGTGGCAGTAAGTAGGTCAGTGAGCTGAGAAAGACCCTAGACAGACTTGCAGTTCTCACACAGTGAGGTTGGAAGAAAGATGCTGAAGCAGAGGCGGCGATTTAATTAGGGGTTGGTGGTGTAAAGCAGAGAGTACTAGATACACAGTCAAAATTGTAGCAAACATCTTAGAATATTCTGATTTTGGAAATAAAGATAAAACTGGTGTCGGCCCTGCATTCCCACGCAGAGACAGCCAAACCCGTTGTCTTTGGGTTTTATGGACAGAGGGGCTAAAGCAGATTAATTGAGGCCGTGCAAGTCTATTCTCTTGCACGTGCGACTGCTGACCTCGGTGCGAGGCACCGTCTCTGTGTGTGTCCCATGCGAGGCAGGCCGTGCCGCTGCCTGGGTGGCGGAGGGAGCGTGGGACCCCCCCTGTACAGGGAATTGGGGTGCCCTGATACAGGACCTGCTGAAAGCCCTTTGCATGATGAGCAACTGACGACAATCTCCCCGATGAGCACAAGGGTAAGAGCCCAATTATTTTGCACATAATGAGGAGGTCACTGAAAGAGGGACTGGAGTTTGGCAGGGCAAAATGGGAGCGTTCTTGTGCTTCCCTTTTGCACTGGGAAACCTCATTAGTTATGTGGTTATGAATGAAGTTCTGGCTCTGGATGTTTTAAGTGCTTGAAAGGAGTCAGTGGTCATCATGGTATATCTGGGGATCACATAGGGTAGTGTAGGAAAGGGTTGCTGGAGTGTGTGTGACCGTGTAGCTTAGCTTTTTTTGGAAACATCCTAGAGCTAATGGAAGAGGAGAATAATTCATAGGTCAGAATATGGACAAGTCGATATGAAAAAGAATCAAATCTGTTAGTATTAACCATCCTTTTTTTTTTTTTAAGAAGAAAAAATTCAAACCTGCCTTTATGCAGACTAGTGCTTATTAAATGAGGTATTAAAATAGTGATATTTCAATCCAGGCAACTTGAAACAACTGGAAGGACTGAACTGTTATTGCAGAGAGAGGGGATGCTGGTGAAGTGACAGCAATGGGTGGGATATGCATTTGTACTGGTCAGCCAGGAATGCTCTGGGGCTGACTGGTGGTTACAAAGGTGCTGGAGTAGGCTTGTCAGCACCCTGGGGAGCCCAATCTGCTGTTTCAGTGGAAGATACAATGAGAAATCCTAAGTTATCCATTGTTTGCTTTGGAACCTCTAAATTTTTACTTAGTTTTGTTTGGTTGCTTTGGTTTTGGCAGAAAAGGTTTTTCACCCAACTGGAATTGTGCAGTAATATTTTAAAACTTAAGAGCGCACTTCTCTCATTTTTCAACTTTTCCAATATTTTTTTCCATTCTTCAGGGAACAAGGTGGAAAAGAAATAACAAGAAAGAGATGGTTGTTGCACATTGAAACCTGTTGTTCTCCGGTTTAAAGAACTTTCATAAACTTGAATGAGATACTTTAATAAAAAATATGTGTGTGCACGCATGGAATTAGCAAGCATCCTCACCTATTTTTTTCTCTTTTTATATCTGTATAAATTTACTTAACGCATAGAGAGACAGCGAGCTGCGTACCTGTTTAGTTTTCACATTAATGAAGCCCTAGGTTGAAAGAAGATGAAGTTATAAAAATGAAGTGCTTCATAGCATTGATTTCTCTAGACGCTAACAAGGCAGAATTTGAGTGGAGATGACAACAAAGTAATGTCTCTGTGGGCTCAAATGCCAAATTACAGAAAATGTAAATAAATTAACTGAGTCATCCTGTTACTTTGCAGGCTAAGGAGGTTAGGCAAACAATTTCTAGAGACTTCTAGAGGTATGTAAAATTAGTGGTACAGTACTAAGGGGGTATGACATAGTAAAATACTTTCTTGGTGTATTACAGGATTATGTTTTGGAGCGGGTAGTTTCAGAGAAGAAATCATTCTTCATTTAATACACAGTTGTATCGTGGAGTCAGTTGCAGGAGTAGTGAAAGTCAACCTGCCAAATGACTGGGACTAAAAGACAAGGTCAGTCTTCTTCAAGTTATTGAACGAATCCGTAGAAGCGTTGGGATAAATGAATCCGAGTTATAAATTAAAGAAATGAATAGAGGTGCGGATGTGGCTCTGTTGCCTCTGGGGCGGTGCGGTGGTCTGTCTCTGCCATAGGATCTTGTTCCTGTAGCCTGGCATATGGGGGATTTTAGAACTGCCCCATTGCACAACTGTCTCTCAAAAGAACCTTGATAGTTTGGAGCGTCATATTTGTGTGTCTCGGTGGCTTTGTTAGTTTTTGTAATGAACTTACAATAAAAAGGATGTGCCTTTTCCTTTTTCTCCCCCCCCTTATCGGTGCTTTGTTTTCAAGCTGGGGTAGTAGCATTCAGCTGGAAACATCCCTAATCTCACACGGCATTACCTTCTTTAGGCTAGGTACTCCTGCATCAGGTTTTTATTTGCCTGCTGTAAGGATTAAAGTATGTTTGTGCAAAAACATTGGCTTTAGGTGGTAGTGCGCAAAGACAAGTGAAAAACCGGTCTAAGAAAATCTCTAGTATGAGATGAAACTGTCTGAGAGAAATTTTAGCTTTACTGTAAAATCTCAGCCTAAAATTGAAAGGGGAAAATACTGCTTGCAGTGTACCTTGGCACGTTCACGAAAATGAAGCAAGCAAAACTGGAGTCCATAGTATCATTAGTTTTATAGCGCAGCTCCAGAACAATATTTCACTTCAGGAGGAGTCATCATCAGGTCAATGGATAAAGAATAATTATGTTACATGCTCCGATATGGATCTTATTTTGGTGTAGTATGGGTATTTGTAATGCGAGTCCAGGTTGCAGTTAGGTAGAAGTCTTCCTTCCCATCTGAGATTTCTCCCTTGTTTTGTCTTTTGTAGCTTTACCAAGTCAGTGGGTGAAAAGAACTCCAACATATTTTTTTTTCTGTCTTGCTTTTATACAGTAAAGATATACCCCATAAATTGTGATCTTAGTCATCTTTGGAATTAATTTTTCAAGACTTTTTTTTTTAAAGAGAGTCAAGATTTTTCTCTTTGCTTTCCCTATTTTATAGAAGTCATGAAAAACCATCACATGCGCCTTTTAAAAATGTTGGATTTTCTGATTTAGCATCTTCATTCTGATATATGTGGTCTAAATTTGGAGGAGGCAGGGAGGTGACTTTTGGGACTCTTTTTTTCCTGTTTCTGATTTGGCCTCAGATTAATACAATTTTTTTTTATTACTTTCTGGAAATAGAAATACAGAGAGATAATACACCTATGCAGAAGTAATATCCATCTGTGAGGAGGTGAGTAGAAAAAAATATGTATCCTGCAGAAATAGAATATATATGGGTTTACATTTCTTTCTATATTTTGAGCTTTCGGAAGTGATAGGGTGAGCTGTTGTTGCCAGCTTCTAGTTAATCTGATGTTTTTACGGTCTCCCTTCCATTACAGTCAGGCAGACTTGCTCCACATTCAAGTTGCTAATTCTTGACGCACAGGATATTTTCCTTCTCATTAAAATGTATTTATTTATTTTGCAGTGAGACTAGCTTGCTTAAGATGCTTCTTTTGATCTTTGGTAATGTCAGAGGCTCAATAAGACTGCTAGCTAAAGTGGTGTTTATCTCATTTCAGTTTTACATCCAGCGTTAATTGGACCTGAATAATATGACCCCATTGCAAAAACTGTTTTAGTTTGCTTGGTCTCAATATGATGTCCAATAAGATGCAGGTTTTATTAGTGCTTGGAAATTGCTCCCTGTCTGTAATTGGAAGGCTTCTTCATATGTTCCTGTGATTTTATTTGCATTTATTGGGTTTTAGGCGTGTTAAGAAGTAGAGGGGGAGGGGGAAAGGTATAGTGAGAAGCACAAAGTTTTTGCAAAATACTTTTTTATTTTTTTTTCTTTGAAGCTTGAATTTGTAATATCACTTATGTTTCTAGGGCAACAACTTAATGTAATGCAGATCAGCAGCTGAAATACTTTTCCTAGCAGCTGCAGAGTGAAGTTAGCAGGACCCACGGTCTGTTCTGCAGCTGATACTGGGAGCTTTGTGGCTGGTGGGGGTGGCGGTCGTCCCCCCGCTCCCCTTTGTGGCTGGCGCCCTTTTGGGGAGCCGCAAGCAGCACTGAGCGGTGCCAGCGTTATCCGCGAGAGAGGTTGTAATACAGGATGCTGCAAGTTCAGGGGAGTGAATAAAACCATATTTCCTATAGCTCTGTCTGGGGAAAAGCTCTGAAAGGAGGGAGGAGGTGGCAAAGTGAGCTTTCTCCAGCAACTTGGATTGTAGAGGAATGTGAAACTTCACAGTTTTCTCCCATCTCGCTCTTGAAAGTTAACACAAGAAATAGATAGGACTGGGAGACAGTTTTCTGACAGAAATCCCAGAACCTTCATTCCCAGAAGCTGAGATGGTGACAAGAAGCTGGGTACTCAGCAGGGAGTTACCCGAGAATTTTGTTGACTGAGTTAAATCCTCCAGCAAGCAGGTGTCGGGTAAATGTTTTGATTCTTTGCAGCGTATATTTGCATATTTGAAGCTTTCTGATACTTCTGCTTCATTTTAGTTTGCCCAAGTCTTAAAAGAGCAAACCAGCAAGCCCCTTAATTTTTATGGGATCGCGTGGAGTGGTTTCAAGACCTGCTTGTGCTGGGCTGGGCTCCTCGGTACGAAGGCTGGACTTGTCCTACCCATATCTTGGGAGGTAATGTACCCGCAGGTCCTGACTGTTGACATCTTATGGGTAGTTACATAACTATATATAGTTATCTATCTATAACTACCGGTTGGTACTGGGACCGGTGCTGTTCAACATCTTTGTCAGAGACATGGACACTGGGATCGAGTGCACCCTCAGCAAGTTTGATGAAAGAGGTAGACACGCTGGAGGGGAGGGATGCCATCCAGAGGGACCTGGTAAGGCTGGAGAGGTGGGCCTGTGCCAACCTGATGAAGTTCAACAAGGCCAAGTACGAGGTCCTACATCTGGGTCAGGGCAATCCCAAGCACAAATACAGGCTGGGCAGAGAACGGATCAAGAGCAGCCCTGAGGAGAAGGACCTGGGTGTGCTGATTGACGAGAAGCTCAACATGAGCTGGCAATGTGTGATCACAGCCCAGAAGGCCAACCGTATCCTAGGCCCATCAGAAGAAGTGTGGCCAGCAGGTCAAGGGAGGTGATTCTGCCCCTCTACTCCGCTCTGGTGAGACCCCACCTGGAGTATTGCATCCAGCTCTGGAGCTCCCAGCATAGGAAAGACATGGACCTGTTGGAGCAGGTCCAAAGGAGGGCCACAAAGATGATCAGAGGGCTGGAGCACCTCTCCTATGAGGACAGTCTGAAAGAGTTGGTGTTGTTCAGCCTGGAGAAGAGAAGGCTCTGGGAACACCTTATTGCTGCCTTCCAGTACCTAAAGGGGGCCTACAGGAGAGCTGGGGAAGGACTTTTTACAAGGGCATGCAGTGACAGAATGAGGGGGAATGGCTTCAAACTGGAAGAGGGGAGATTTAGAATAGATATTAGGAAGTGATTCTTTACTCTGAGGGTGGTGAGGCACTGGAATAGGTTGCCCAGAGAAGCTGTGGATGCCCTATCTGTGGAGGTGTTCAAGGCCAGGCTGGATGGGGCTTTGAGGAACCTGGTCTAGTGGGAGGTATCCCTGCCCATGGCAGTGGGGTTAGACCTCAATGATCTTAAAGATCCCTTCCAACCTAAACCATTCTATGATGTGTCACACCTCAAACAATGTGAAGGAACTTTAACTGTGGCTGTCTGATCGTCTCCAACCCTGAATCCCTTTTGTACCAACACCTCTGATGGGTCCCTCTTGCTCTCCCCAGCGTGACTCATGTCCTGTTTCTCAGCCAGGGTGAGCAGACGTGGGTGTAGCAGGTCAGGCTGGAGCAGCTCTGCCCCTTCCAGAAGGTGCTATGAAGTGTTTTAAAGGTTTGATGCAAGCAAAGCTTTATCTGTAGTGATGGTTTGTTTATAAAGGATTTTTTTTTCTTCATGCATATTTGCTGGGGGGGTTGGAGGAGAAAACATGCTGAGAGAGTAACACTTGACGCCTTGAAGCATTTTTATTTTCTTGATAAAAAAGCTTTTTCTGTAAATTTTTCAGTTTTGTCACTTCTCATTTGCTGGGATCATGAAGGATGATAATATACTCTCTGTAACCTTCTTTGGTGTTTTTTTTTTTTTGTCTGATACATTAATAGATTCCTCAGGACTTGAGGAAAAGCAAGTCTCAACTTACCAGTTGCTAATCAGAACGGTATTTTTTTTTTTTTCCAAAAACTGTAATTCAAGGTTATGCATGTGCAAAAATAGCTTTAGGCTACAACAAATATTTTCTTCAGCAGGTCTAGCTCATTTTATTGACATATTGTTTTGTAAACTGTGGGTGACTTGCATTGTTCTCAACCAAAATAACTTGCATCAATCAGCCGAAGAGGATAATTAATTTACATCTTTTCATTGTGGAAATATTCCAGACTTTTTGTTACTGTACAGTGCTAGACCTGAGAGAGGAAAAGTGCAACAACATTTTGAGTTTGTAGTTTGTTTTTAAGTTGTTCTTCACTTCTGTTTCTGCTGGAGAAAGTGGTGTGACCTTCTTAAATTTGAGCTTGGCATAGCGTTGAATGAAAATAAAGTAGGGCTTCGGAGTGAAATTGTATTCTGTGACTGTGTCGCACATCAGTACAGCCTTAATGGGATGAGGAGAGGTCGGCTATTGCGTGCAGTAGCAAAATGTAGTCCAAAACGCTTGTCAAGAACAAATGCAAGAGAGTTAACTATTTCCTTTCTGCCTGAGAATGTGAGGCCAGCAGAGGAGGCTATGGCAGATACGGAGACTGTGATGAATTTTGCCAGGGGTGAGCCTGGCACCTCCCCGCTTGCCAAAGATGAATGAATACACGTGCACCTTGTTGGCTGTGAATAAGCAGGTGCTGGCAGCTGTTTGCGTGAGGCACCGAAAGGTCTCGGAACCACCTGAACTTCACTACTCTGTTGCTGAAATGTAGTTAAAACACAAGTTTCTGCATCTGATGAAATGTAGAGAGTGGCGTGGTTATCGGTGTGGATGGATTGACAGGAGGCAGCTTTTGGGGGAGTGTGAACTTGTGTCTCTGAAGGTGTAGTGTGATGCCTCTTCTTCTCCTCCTCTGCACCCTGAATATATTCTGTGTATGACTTATTAATAGCTTTTTTTTTTTTTTTTTTACCTCCATAGGGTGATGGAGCAGTGAAGCAGGCTGCTCAAAGCCTCCATGTTAAGGGGTACCATACACAGGCTGTTCAGGCAAATCACTTTACCCATACTGTCATTAAGAATAAAACCTTGTATTTTTAAACCTGAGACAATGTAATGCAAAAAAGTCTTCATTTTATATTATGCATTCTCTGTTACGGTGCTTGGTCTGTTGCCAACATCTTATACATTGGCACTGTGACCTTAATTCCTCACTTCTAGGCAGGATCCCACCACCTGAGGGGATATCACTGGAGGTGAGAAAGCTGCTCCGGGAGGCAGGGCATCAGATAAGATTTGCCTGACATCAAGTAAGGATATATTTTGGGAAAAAAACAAACAAACAAATGAAACACTTCTGTTTCTCACTGTTTCCATTCTTTAAACAAGATTTCGGATATTTTACTTGAGAAGCTGCCCATGAACAGATAGATGAACGGGTTGATGGTAGTGGCCTGTCTTGCTAGTGGCTTTCTGATGGCAAATGTTGCATCTGCTGTGCTGATCTATTATTCTCCTGCAAGTGGGAGTGCTGCTGTGATGAAGCTATTGCTGCTTCAGAGAAAAGGGCTGTATTTTCTGGCTTCGAGGTCTTGTCCTGAGACGCAAGGTCGGGAAGTAACCAAGGTGCAGAGTGGTACTGCTTGTGCTGACCAAGCCTGAGCTGCTTCTCTGTGACCAGTGCTGAGAAGCAGCAGGGTTGGCTTAGCTCACTGGTAACATGCCTAATGTCCGGAGTATGTGCTGCCTCCTGCTTGTTCGTAATCCTGGGTCTTACTTCTGTGCCCACGCAGAAAACCGCCGCTCGCGTGCGGTGATGTTTTCAAGCTGGCTGTGCTGGAGATGGCTCAGAGCCCATATTCTGCTTTTGCTCAAGCTGGGAACCCTCCCACTTCCAGCGAGGACTCAGGTGAAATCCAGCTGAGTACCAATAAGCTCTCCAGAGCTTTCCTGCGTTTTTCCCTGGGTACCTGAGAGTGGATGAATTTCCTGATTTGCTGGCAAAGAATCAGAGAAGTGCTTGACCCAGCAATGAAAAAGTCCTTGTGATTATTCACTCAGGGACATTAAAGGCAAAGGAAGCCAAAGAAGGTTATATAGACATATGGCCAATGCGACTGTTGGCAACTTGGCAAGACTGAGTTAGTCCCAGGTGCTCTTATCTGTGCTAACTCTGCTGCGAAGTGTCAAGCTGACTGGAGAAGTGCAGTTGTGCTTTCAGTGACTTGCAAAGATTGAAATCTGACTTTACTCGGTACCAGTCTGAACGCGTTCTGCTTTCCTTCCTTTCCATGAAATCAGAAGTGTCAGGGTACTGCAATTAAGATACCTTTTTTGATTCAAGCACATTTTCTTATCCCAGTTACTTTGAACCAAGGAGCCTGAACTTGGGCTGTCCGCATCCCAAGTCAGTACATTTCTCTTTGCTGTGTGCTTAATTGATGTGATCTGCAAGCAAAAGAGAATTTTTGAGCTAATCTAGTAAAAGTCTGTCCTCAAAGCTTCAGTTTCTAATCTCTTCCTAGAAGACAAGTGATGGGTGCAGTAGATGGTGCCAAATAAAGGGACCCAAACAGTACACCCACGCTGGCAGAGACCATGGACTCCCAATCTTGCTCTTTGTAATGACTTCATGCAGTATGAAAATTCATGAGTATTTGATTTTACTTTGGGTTAAGGAATTATCTGATCAGCTGCCTGTCATTCTGAGAGCGTTTGGATGCAGTCTATAGTCCTCTTCCATCTTGACTCCTTTTGAAAGCTTCTGACTAGTATCCGTTGTCCTGGCAGCATCCGTGGGCTCTTTTTGGAGAGCACGCAAATAATTGGGGCCCAAAGCCAACTGGTGCAATGCTTAATGAGCATTGCGATGCTTAAATAGGCATGAAGGCTGGAGTCGGGTTGCCTAAACACAGATATCTCTTGCCATGTTAAGAGCTTTAGGGTAGCACATCATTCATGGTACAGAAGGGCATGGATCTTTTTTAGCTTCCAAGATGCATCCAAGACGCCACCGTGCCTCAGTGCTTGGGCAGCTGAGGCTCTTGTATGTGTCTGTTAATTAGGTGATAGCTTGCTATGCAAGGAGGAAAAGCTGTCTGTATCTTAATGCAGTGTGGTGCTTCACACTTTTTTTATTCTTTCCTAGCAAAACAGAAATTTATTTGATACTGATCTATTATGCTAGTTCAGTATATCCATTGCTAAGGAAGTTGGAATATTTTTTAAGAGAAAGTGCAATAAAGACAAGTTGAAAGGTAGCAATGTATTAAAACAAATTCACTGTGATAAATCGAATTGGGATGTGCTTGCATCTAATTCTTCAGTAGTGTGCCATTGCAGCAGGACAGGCATTTGGTGTTACGCAGGAGTTAGGTGTGACTTGACAGCTTCCACTATTTTAATTTGCTTTGCTGTCTGTCTTGCAAACTTATCTCTAGTCTCATGCTATCTACTGCATTTAATAACTGGATATTGTTAAAATAAATCTTAGCAAAGGGAAGCTGGAAAAATAGATGAAAGGAGCTCAAACACTAAATGAGAGAAGAATCCAAGTTTTCTTGGAGTTTTTTGTTTGGTTTTTGTTTTTTTTTCCTTTTTAAAAAAATGTAAAAAAAAAAAAGTTAAAAATCTCCCTGCCTTAATCTGGCACTGTGGTAGGCAGTTTGTGTCTGGCCCTATGAGAACACATCTCTCTGAACAGGTAGAATAGGGAAATAAATACAGATAGTGACTTGGATTCTGTAATCATCTTGGATACCCAACTTGAGAGAAGCAAAGCCTAATTTTTTTTTTTTTTTTTTTCCCCTGAGCTGCACCAAACTCCTGCAGCACATGGGATCTACCTGTTTTCACACTTCTTGAATATGTGTTCTTCCAAATGCTATTTTGAAACCATTTCCAATCAAGTTTATGGTTCTTTCTTGAGATCTAGACTTTCTTTTTTCCACATTTGCTAACTATCTTTATAGACAAAAGATACCGTAGCCTTTTAAACCAGTTTTATTGGACAACTCAGGTGCCTATCTGAGTCCTGACGTGCACCGGCATGCCTTCAGAAATGACTGGGTTTACAATGCGCTTTGGTGTGTGAGCAATATGGCTGCGTGTCTCCATTCAAATCAAGGTGGGCAGCATCCCCTGTGCTGAATCCCTACTCGCCACACCTCTGAGAGAGATGGCAATGCCTGCCCTGTGCCACATCCCCATCTGGGGATCTGTTCAGGATTCCCTTTGCAGTGCAGATGTGCTTTTAAGGTCTGAAATCTTGCATTTTAAGCTCTCAGGGTGCAGTTGAAGGATGGTTCTTAAGTATTTCTAAAATCTGTTGTCTTACCACCTTTGTTTTTATTCTAATAGGCGATTAGGTTATCAATGGGTATTCAGTTATTGATGGGGATTCAGTGTGCTGTGTAGTACACTTCCCTCTTTGGAAGAGGAAAGCAGTAACTGGTTTTGCCCTGGAGAAGAGGGAGAAGCAAGAGCACCTCAAATGGTACCACCTGGGTGCAGCATGGATGGAATTCCTGTCCATGTCTGGCTGCCTGAACAATGTTCCTGTGATGCTTCATGCAAGAGGGGAGGCTATTGCCATTCCTAGTCCCCTGCAAGGAATCATGCTGCCTCCCTCAAATTCTCCTTGACTTCAGTTGTTCATCTGACCCCAAAGGGCTGTCATATGAGTTCCTTCGTGTGCAAGGGCAGCATGGAGCTGGCTGGATTTCAGCAAATGCTGGTCCTGAGTGGTTCTTGTGTTGCGTGTATACAGTTGTAGAATGCTTTCAGAATGAATAGTCCATCGCAAAGCTGTTTTAATGAGCTGGAATGCCAATTGTAGCATATCCTACCCAATCTCGCAGTGCTCCACCAAGCTGAAATACCTTCTTTGTTCTTAAAATAGCCTTCACTGATTCAGATTTTAATTGCAGATATTTCAGCTGTCAAAGAAAAGGAGAGCTGACCGGATGATTGTGTTGATAGTATAAATGGAAGCTGGGGATATGTTGAGTTCCAGCCTTTAGATCTTCCTTCATTCAAGTGTTATTGCAGATATGCCTGTGCATGGCAGTGATTATGTGGTGCAGAGGCTCTCCCTAATGTTAAAATGACCCTGAAGTGCATTGTGCCTCATTATATCCATCATGCTGACTAAACTAATCTGACAATAAGCGTGTAGGGCTACAAGGTTTTTGGTGCTAGTAATGGTAACAAGTAGATACTAAATATGCTGGTTGAAGCCTGAATCTTGGTAACTCAAGATAGAATTTACTAACGGACGGAGAGATGGTGATTCAGGAATTCAGTTAAACAAAAAAACAACGAAGGAGGTGATTAAAATAAAAGGAGTTTAAAGCTTGGGCACCAGGCTGCGTGTTTGCATTGCACATCAATCAACACTGGTCAGAGGGTGAAAGCGCTTCAGAGTAAGTGAACTGAATCTTTTCAGCACAGACTTGTCAGGAACGGCCATCAGCTGAGCGGCCTGCCATCGTTGCTGTTTTACTTCATTACCTATTGATTGAGTTTTCAAGTTTTATGAGTTCATAAATCATCCTATGGAAAGAGGCATGGGACAGTGGCTTTGTTTTTTATTTTTTCCTTTCCGGTGCCCAGGAGGATGGATTTTTTGCAAGAGGTGCCCGGCAGGTTCCTCGCTCTGTGGGAAAGCACCAGGAGTGTAGTGTGAGACCATCCACCCTAGCTGATTAAAAACAGGGAAAGGAGAGAAGAAATCAGGGAAAAGCCTCCAGATTGAGTCTGTAAATTAGTGGGACACTAACTACACAGACTAAAGCACTGAAACTGCAATACTGTCTTTGAGCCATGCACTGTTTTGGAGAAGGGTAGGAAGACATCTCTTACAGCGGAGAAGGAGCTTCTGCCAACCTTGGGAGATTTCTGCAGGGAATATGCGTACCAGGTGTATGCATGGTAGCACACCTTGGCGATCCTTTGGGGATCACCAGTATCCCAGTGTTGCTGACATATGAAGATTCCCATTACATCTTGTATGTTTAGACTTAATCGCCATTAGTTACACATTTACACAATGAAAGCTCAAGTCAGGGACCGATAAGAGTTACACTTAGCAGATCTGGTCCTTAGAGAAGTATGGGACTTTCTTACCTGTTCATGTTGTGAAAGGTAATATCCTTCAGGGTTGTTGAAGCTTTAATTATGCCCTTGCAGCATTCTAATATGCCTGAAGGGATTTTGCAGGAACTTAACAACAACAACAAAAGCCAAAGGCAACATGGAGAGTGTGATCATGTTTGTTTGTGTGTTTTGCTTGAAGTGCTGAAAATGGGGAGGCAGACTGTTGCTTGAGCAACACTAAAACTTTTTTTTGCTCTGGTGCATATTACTTTGTAAACGCAATAATAAAATTAATTTTTTTGTTTTCTTCCCCTATATGAGTGACAGAGGGAACCTCTGCTCTGAAGATACTGTTACTGGCCTGTATGTGTAGCTAAATTAATTACATAAGCTAAATATAATGTTGGTAACTGATGGTGTCATATTCTTAGGGCGTGGGGAGAGGTGGGTGAGTGCTCTGGATGCTCTGTGATGCCTGTCCTGGTGGCAGAATACTTAACTCCCACTTCATTTTATTCCTTGACACTTGCTTGAAGTGAAAGGAGAAACAAGATGAGCTTTCCTGTCTGAAATATTGACTGTCTTGTTAAGAGTCCGTTAAAAGTGGAAAGCAGGGTTGTTTTAAGGTTACAAGAGCCCTTTGGCTTACGTTGTAGCCTCACCCGGGAGTGGAGAACAGCAGAAAGCTCTGGTACAATGGTAGTGTATTACTGGCAATAATTATCTTGAACTATCCTTTCTTAATGAAGTTTGCAGAATGAATGTGCGTGCTTTCTAGCTGCCTTTGTTTTGGTGGCTTTTTTTTTTTTTTTTGTCAGCTTCACAGTAAGTTTTATAACATTGCAGTAGGGCTTTACTTCTGAGCATTGATTCAGGCAAATCTTTCAGTGGAGGTATTGGAGGTTTCGCTTCTCTGAAGACGCATACAAACCCGGCATTTTATTAAAGACAAGTAGCGGGCATTGCTCACTTGTTTGCGTATTGCTCCGTATCCTTCTGAAGGCTGTGCAAGTTCCACTCATCTTTATTGCAGGGAAAACGGGAGGAGGGTCTTGGCACCTCATATCATTTACACAATTTATGAGCAAGTGATTTGAAAACAAAAGCTTTGGAGGAGGCAATGTGAACGAAAATTGGGAGCTTAAGGAAGTTTCACCTGATGACCAAACCCTGTAATTTTGCAAGCCAGAAAGTAGGCGTTGTTTTTCAGAGAAACCGGGGGAAAAAAAAAAAAAAGCCCTACAGCCCACTCTCAGATGGAAGGGAAGTGAAAGTAATAATGAAAAAGGTATTTGTTCATGGTCTGTTTGTACCAGCATAGGGAGAAGATTACCGAAACTAGGTGGTACTTCAGTCTATCAGGTGGAGGTGTAACGGGAGGCAGTGTTCTGGAAAGCAGAACTGAAGGAAATAAGGCACACTTGAATTTTTCTTTTCACAGTGAGGGCAATTAACCATTGGGAAGAACTCAGCCAGAAATGTGATGCATGGCTGTCACCTGCTTTCACAACCGGGTGCTTCTCCGGGAGAGGTGCTGCGGCTCAGTTAGAAACGGTGGGCTGGATCCAGGAGCCATTTGGCCTGAACTCGTTCATCGCCTGAACTCGTTCATCGCCTGAACTGATGAGTCAAGCAGTGTGCTCTTGACCTCAAATTCTGTGAGACACTTGAATCACTCCTCTGTGTGTATTTTCAACATATTCCTTTAAAGTTCTTTTATAGTCAGAAAATGGGCATTCTCTCATCCTGAGGAGGTGGTAAGTATAAAGGGATGAGTGCTGTGTTTTTTGCTTTGATGTATTTTTCAATACCTGCTTGTCCCCAGCGCGCTCAGCAGTACTGTTTGCTTTCCTTCTTGACCACCAGTTGGACTGCTGGTGGTATCCCTTGCATTAGTGTGCTGGATAAACACTTGAGGTGCACTCCCTTTGAGGAGAAAGTATTCTGTATCCAGGTGATTATTTAATGCTAAGTGAGGCTGAAAGATTAATCAGCTAATTATGTTAATAGCATAGTGTTTTTTTTTAAGAAAGGGATTATGCAATACCAAGATGTATTGCACAATGAGTCCCTTTGCAGAAAAAGGAGGAGGAGTGCTCCTGGGGATGCTGCTAACCTCAGGAGGTATCAAATTATCAAGATATTAAAATACTTTTCAGTGCATTTTGACCAGGGTAGTGAAGGGCAATGTTTGGTGGGAGTTATGGCTGTTTCTTATTCTGTAATCATAGGAGGAAAGAGAAAAACAGCTGGGGATCAATCTATTCTTGTAAGACTGGGAGGACTTCCTTCATTATTCCCCTTTCATTTAGCATTATATTATATGGAGGCACTGGATGAGGCTTGCCTTGGAGTTAACATAATAGACCCCTATTTGAAGATCACAATTAAAGTTACCTAGTAGGATGTTTTTAACCAGTACGGACTCGAAGGTTTCCTTAGGGCTACAAGGGTAAGTGGGAAACTGTAATGCAGGGAAACGCTGTCATCAGCCCTCAGGAAAGGCTGCCCGGCCAGCTCATCCTTCTCACAGATGAATGAGAGTTGGGATCTGCAATGGCCAGGTCTCCTTGAGCCTGAGTTCAAACCTGCCCAGACAAAGGAGAGGCATTTTTGCTATGTAGAAGCTGCCAACACCGGTTGCAGCAGGGGCACGTCTGCACAAATGGGCCGAGCTCACCCTCTTCAGCCTGTGGACTCTCTCTGGTCTGGAGCATGCCTCACTGGGATAGCACTGCTCAATAACTGCCCAAAAATGTCCTGCTTGGAGGTGATGTGGGCACAGCTGACAGGGAAGCTCCTGTGAAGGACCAGCCTCGTGGTGCCTGGAGGAGGCTCAGCTGCTGAGTGTGAGCTCTTGTGTGGTGCAGATGCTGCACAGCTGATTTTGAGACCCTTACGTGGGAGCTCAGCCAACCTTGTCAAAACACGTCCTTGAAGTTAGGCTCCCAAATCCACGCTTAGGCACCCATTAGGTGATTTCAGAGCTGTGCTGAGCACCAATGTTTCCTACTTAAATTGCTCAAATACTTGTTTACATCTGAGTTTGTCTGGCTGTAGGGCTGGCTTCTGTGGGACCAGTAGAAGCAACACAGACCAATTGGCCATGATGCTTTGCCTGGTTGTGGCATTAACAGCATAGTCATCTCCATAGAATCATAGAATTGTTAAGGTTAGAAGGGACCTTTAAGATCATCGAGTCCAACCATTATCCTAACCTGACAAACCACTTCTAAACCATATCCCCAAGTACCATGTCTACCGTTTTTTTTAAACACCTCCAGGGATGGCGAATCCACCACCTCCCTGGGCAGCCTATTCCAATGTTGGATGACCCTTTCAGTGAATAAATTTTTCCTGATATCCAACCTAAACCTCGCCTGGCTTAACTTGAACCCATTTCCTCTCGTCCTGTCACTTGTCACTAGGGAGAAGAGGTCAGTCCCCATCTCTCTACAACCTCCTTTCAGGTACTTGTAGAGAGTGATAAGGTCTCCCCTCAGCCTCCTCTTCTCCAGGCTAAACAGCCCCAGTTCCCTCAGTCTTTCCTCATCAGACTTGTCCCCCAGACCCCTCACCAGCTTCGTTGCCCTCCTCTNTCCCGAGTGCTGCTCACCACGCTTTTCCTGATACAGGCCAGGATGCCGTTGGCCTTCTTGGCCACCTGGGCACACTGCCGGCTCATATTCAGCCGGCTGTCCACCAACACCTCCAGGTCCTTCTCCGCCAGGCAGCTTTTGAGCCACTCCGCCCCAAGCCTGTAGCTCTGCGTGGTCAGGGAGGCAACAGTGGTCTCAGCAATGTAAAGGTATTCAAAGCCAGAAAGGATGGGGAAGAAACTTCAGCGTAGTCACTTAGGGATAGCTGTTGAGGCAGATCTTGAGAGGAAGGTCTCTTCTTCCGAGCGACAAGCAATAGGACAAGAGGAAATGGCCTCAAGTTAGGCCAGGGGAGGTTTAGATTGGATATTAGGAAAAAGTTATTTACAGAAAGGGTTGTCAAGCATTGGAACAGGCTGCCCAGGGAAGTGGTGGAATCACCATCCGTGGAGGTATTTTATTTAAAAGACAGGTAGACTTGGTGCTTAGGGACATGTTTTAGTGTTTTTTTGGCAGTGTTAGGTTGATGGTTGGACTCGATGATCTTAAAGGTTGCTTCCAACCTAGACAATGCTATGCTTCTATGAAGGAGGGGGAAATAGCAATTCTGGGGACATGGGTGGGTTGCTGTGTGAGCCTGCTGCCATGCTGCCCTGGAGGGCTGTACCTCTGCCCCTTGTAGCAGCTGGAGCCCAGCACAGCGGAGGCTTCTTGGCAGAAGGCATGGATGCTGGGGCAGTGGCTGCCATCGCACCATTAGCTGCACAGTGTGTGGCCTCTTGAAATCCCTCTCATCATTGTTATGAAGCTGAAATTCAGTGGCAGTTTCACAATGGCACAGTACCCCGTGCGAGGGAGGGAAAGTAGGTCACTGACTGCCATGGTGGCATTTGTTTGCACGTCTGTAGGGCCGTGTTGAGAGCTGAAGGCACCAAGGATCCAACCAGCCAGGACGTGTTTCTCACCCCTTTCCTTTGTGTTCTTCCTTCTGACATAGGAGTTGACTGGGGAAGAGATGCTGGAAGGTTTTGTTGACTTCCTTGCTATTGTTATTAATATTTCAGTAGGGCCCAGAGGTTTTTGATGTGACTGGGCACCAGGTGTTGTGCAGACTGTTCAGACTGCCCATGCACCAAAGAGTAAATGCTTCAGGTGGATGAGTCAAAGCACAGATGAAGCACAAGAGCATTTGCATTTTTGGCTACTGAAGTGTGTGCTCAGTATCTAGCTCCTTGAATTGCACAAAGCACTTCAGGATACTTGTTTAAGGCCTTCCAGGCCTAGAGGCACTGACAGCTTAGCAGCACCTGCATTTCAGCTGTGATGTTGCATGGTGTGTGGACACCCCCTGCTCCTCCTTTTAAAGCTGTGGTAGCCAGTGATCTGAGAGTGGGGAGGAAAGCAAATGAAGTGGGAACCCAACCCTGTAACATAGAGTTTGTGGTGCTCATTGAAAGGGGAAATAAAGGGTGAAAATGATTAAGAAACCGCATCACAGAGTTACCTTCAGTCATTGTACAGCTTGAGGCATGCCCAAAGTCTGTCAAAGACTGGGTTAATGCAGTCGTTACCCAGATAATCAGAGGAATATTTGGAAAACCCTTGGATGTGTAGCTGTAACTGAGATCTGCATTCATGCATACAGGTTGGGGCTGGATTGGGGCTGCATGGGGCTTTGAGCAACCTGGTCCAGTGCGAG
Source organism: Ibidorhyncha struthersii (assembly GCA_013398815.1). Lineage (NCBI taxonomy): Eukaryota > Metazoa > Chordata > Aves > Charadriiformes > Charadriidae > Ibidorhyncha > Ibidorhyncha struthersii. Next base: position 413,040 of record VZSZ01011368.1, on the reverse strand, counting down.
GTGTCCCTGCCCATGGCAGGGGGGTTGGGACTAGGTGATCTTTCAGGTCTGTTCTAACCTAAACCATTCTATGATTCTATGCATCAGGGTGGAGAATCTCCAGCCACACTGACCTGTGCTCTGTGGTGTGGAAGGGTTTGGGGCCAGTGCCCCTGAGCATGCCACCTGTGCAGTGCCAGCAGTGGCCAGACTGTGTTGTTCCTTGTCTTGGCCGGAGCAGATGGAGACTGCAAAGTGGCACAGAAGGGTGCACAGAGTAGGCTCTCCTCCAAGCGACAGCACTGGCCTCCTAGTATTGTGTTTTAGAAGCTGTAATTTTTGATGTAATATAAAACATGATCACGTAGAAATTCAAGTAGCTCTTCTATGTTTATTCAGTATTTTTCCAGATTAGATCCTAGCTTCATTTGGCTCAAATATGTAAACTACTTAAGAAATAAAAAGAAATCACCTCAAGTGGCTTCCTGTGGGGGATGTCACTGGCTGTTCTGAGGACTGTACATCACTTCTTAAAAAGTTAACTTAAACAAAACAAAACATTGTGGCTTTTTCTGACTGCCACAACTCTTCAGCTGTTGCTTAGCTACCACTTGGCAATGACCTTTCCCCACACAAGTGATGTTGCAAGCCTCCAGGCTGAAATCACCCAACAAAAGGAAAGAGCATAAAACCCCTGGATAAGGGTCACCCATGATCTCGACTCTGAACTCAGTGCTTTCTGTTCCCACCAGGAGCTCCTGCATTTTATGCATGATTTGTCAAAGCCAGTAGTAATTTTGCGTGGTAGGGTCTTTTGGATTACAGATTACAGAATCACAGAATGGTCAGGGTTGGAAGGGACCTCTGGAGGCCATCTAGTCCAACCCCCGCCTGCCAAAGCAAGTTCACCTAGAGCAAGTTACACAGGATTGTGTCCAGGCAGGTTTGAGTATCTTCAGAGAAGGAGACTCCACAGCCTCTCAGGGCAGCCTGTTCCAGTGCTCTGCCACCCTCAAAGTAAAGAAGTTTTTCCTCATGTTGAGATGGAATTTCCTGTGTTCCAGTTTGTGCCCGTTGCCCCTTGTCCTGTTGCTGGGCACCACTGAGAAGAGTCTGGCCCCATCCTCTTGACACCCGCCTTTTAGATATTTATAAGCATTGTTGAGATCCCCTCTCAATCTTCTCTCCTCCAGGCTAAACAGACCCAGGTCTCTCAGCCTTTCCTCATTACAGAGGTGCTCCAGTCCCCTGATCATCTTCACTGGATCTTAAATGTAGACCATTAGGTCTTTAATTGCTGAGCCATCACTGCCTTGCGGTTGGTTCCTCTGTGAAACTTTGGTGCCATAAAGGTAAAAGCATTTCTGCGGTGAAATAAAGCTGTGTACCCCAACCTTACCTGACAGTTGGGCAACAGCACCAAAACAAGCTGCACCTGGCAAGCGGCATGGCGCTCCTTTAGTCATGACCCAGGCATTGCTTTGGTTTGCTGCTTCTTGCATCCAGAATCATAGAATGGTTTAGGTTGGAAGGAACCTTAAAGATCATCTAGTTCCAACTCATGGGCAGGGACACCTTCCAGTAGACCAGGTTGCTCAAAGCCCTATCCAACCTGACCTTGAACTCTTCCAGGGATGGGGACCGACACCTCCATATGGAGACCAGAAAGAGCATCAGAGGGTCTTCCCTGTGAGCAAGGGGCCAGGGACCCTCAGTGTTGGTGGGCACTGGCTGCACAAACTGCCGTCTCCGTGGCCTGGAGGGNTTTTCCACCTTTTGCATGCTGAAAGGTAGAACTAAATACAAATACTGCTGTTTTTATCAGACTGACACGTTGTTTTAGAGAGAAGAAGGAAGTTAATACATCCTACATGCTGCACATTTAATTGAAATTATAAGTACTGGTGTACTAAGAACTCGAAGGTTGACCTTTTTCGGTTTGCTTAATTTTCTTGTGCCTGTAAGCCTTCCAAGGTAGATTCAGCCCATCATGTGCACTTGATGTCTCTTGTTCTGTTGGACTGTGCTCTCAGCTGGGCCAGTTCCTGGCTTGCTTTCTCTGGGGAGAAAGGGAATGTTTTTGTTTTCAGTGGAACTGAAGTCTCATTCCCAGCCAACACCAGTCCAGCTGCACAGGTCTGTATGGGCGCACAAGGACTGGTTGTTATGGACCCAGCCTGTAAGTCAGGTGTGTGCGGCAAGGAAAGCAAGAGAAGGTGCTAATGTTGCAGATTTGGTGTCTGAACAGAGGCTCCCATTTTCTAAACAGGATAGCTTTGTTTTGAACCCCAACATCAGAAATCTTTAGCTTGTGTCAAAACCAGGGAGGGGAAAAGACAAGACTTCATCACAGCTTTCTGTAAGCTGTCAAAGTAGAATTTCATGCAATGGATGCCACAGTCTACAATAATTTTGTGGGACAGGATATGTAGAATCTGATGGCTGCCTATTCTGAAATGATGAAGAACCACAGATTGAAATGAAGTAATTACTAGAAACTGAATTTCTGTGTCTTTGACAAGAAAGTTAATAAACTGTTTCTGTTATTAACTAGAGTTAATAAACTGTTTCTTGGTTAAGCATCATCCCTAAATAAATAAGGTACTGCCAGGTTGTAACAAAAATTGTCTTCCCCACCGTTCATGGTGGTCCATGCTTCACTTACTTTACCTCTTTGCTGGGTCCAAGCAGTAGCCACCTTGCTGCCTGAGAGATTGACTGGAATGAGTGCAATAACTGGACCTGATCTAGCAAAAATAAATAAATAAATAGTTTATGTGGTGATCAAAATTATGCTAATGACAGCTTGAGTGATGAAAACTAAGAAATGCTTTGGAATTCATCAGGTTTTATGCCAGTGTGAAAGATGCCAAACAACAATAGTAAAAAGAGGTATATAGTTCAGTTTTTCTGGATGGATACTGAACAGTTTGAATAGCGGGAGAAAAACTGTCTTATTATCTTTGGGTAGTGCAATAGTAGTTTATTACAGGAAAGGTAGAGTTGGTGGAACAGAAGTTGTATCATTTTTCATATCCCCAAATTCTGACACTGTACTTTTGCACTACAATATTATTCCAATAAATCAAAAGATGGGATCTCTAGAGGTCTTTGTAAAGGATCATATTTTTCAAGGGAGGTAGAGTTGGGGAGGATGCAAAAAATTAAATACATTTAAAAGTTCCCACTTGTTGAGCTGCTTTGGAAATAGCTTTAGGAGAAGAAAACAGCCAGGTTCAAGTTCCGACTCAAGGTGCTTAGGTGCTGCAGTGTCTGATTTCTCATCTGCTGCAGTACAGATGCCCGGGACAGGGAATGAGTCAGAGCTTTAGCTGAAGTAGAATATGTAAAATCTTGAAATTAAGGAAAAGAAAAAAAAAAAACTATAGTATTGAACTGCTGCCTGATTGCTTTCATTTATAAAGGATAACAATAACGCTGTTGCATTAGAGGAGAATGCAAGGATGCATTTTGGACTGTTGAAGGCTTGTGATGGCAGGCTGCTGCAAGCTCCCTTCTAGCCATGCGCCAAACCAGAGGGAAGGGGGCCAGGTCTGAAGCATGGCCTGTAGCCGTGACCGAACCACCCTGTCCCTCCCCAGGGCCGGACACCAGCATCTCCGCTCGGCTCTTGATGAAGAGCTGTCTCCTGCCCTGCTGCCTGGGGCTGCAGTCTCATGTCTCCCTGCAGGTCTGGTGTAGAGATGTCCTTTGGGTTGCACTTAAATTTGCGTTTGGGCACTGTTACAAGTTTTGTTAGTCACGCCATGCTCAGAGGAGAGGGATGTGCTCCCTGGGCAGAGGAGTTTCCAGTTTAAGAACAGTACAAGTCTGTGCAAGTGAGCTCAGCGGACGGTGAAGGAGGATGCAGGAGAAGGGAGCGCGGGGCTGGCAAATGTGTGTGTTGCATTTTCTAAGTGTCAGGTAAAACTTTTCAGGCTTTCAGAGGGGAAACCAAGGTGGTGACTGGTAGTGCGTTACATTCCCAGCTGTAACTCGCTCTGTGTAACTGCCTTGGTAAATACATATCCCTCTCTGGGAGCTGGCAGGGAAGTGACCTGCCCTTTAGTCTCAGTGTAGCAAAATACACAAGAGCAGTCAGAGTCACACTGTAATTTCCCACCTTTGCTTTCCTCATGTTCTTGCACAGCTATGCTTTTAATTATGTCCATTTTTTGGAAAACATTTACCTGCCCCCCAGTGACCCAGGGCTTAATTTTTCCCACCGGGGTCAATAATAGCTATATGGAGAGCAGTGCTGTCTGTCTGCTGCTGCAGTGGGTGGGTTGTCCACCAGGCTGGGCTTCATCTCACTGAACATCAGTATTCACCAGCTGGGAGTGTAGCCTGAGCCAGGCACTCTGTCCTCCCTTTCTGTAGCTTGTGGAGAGAGAAGGTTGGTACCTGGCAGTGGTTTGTCCCATCTTTTGAGGCATCTCTTTTGGGATGGGCCACCTTGCCTTGCTGAGGTGCTGGTTGCTTTCCACTGCCAAGGGTGGGAGCCTTCCCCAAGACTAGTATTCAGATGCATTAATTTTAAGTGAGAATAATCCCTTCCCAACTAAAAGCTGTTCAGCTCCTTGGCGTTGGTTTGAACATATTTTTGTGGGAAACTGCAGTGTGCCGCAGATTAGGAAGTTTGCTATCGTCCTTAAGGACGGCACGATATATAACATAACATATAGAACGTGTTAACATATAGAATGTGTTCTGTTTCCAGCATGTTTGACGGGTTTCTTTTGTTACGTTTTTGCTGTCCGTGCTCTGGCATCATGATGTACATTTTGGGTGTCGGGAGAGGTGGAAATGCAGAGTATCTCTTCATGCCAAGCTTTTTGATAAGATCTCTTACGGGCACTGAATCTTGAAAAATGAGCTTTTGCGCCTTTTGTGTCTCTAGAACGGATGAACTGGTTCTGAATGGACAACGGCTGGATAGACTGTTACACAGTTCTGCGATGAGCACATCCCTGAAAGTTTTGTTTCTTTCCTGGGTGACCTCACACCTACGACTACAGCAGCCCCAAAAATACACTGCAGTGTAGAAACACCTCAGCTTTAAATGATACGTTGGGCACTAGCTGCAATCTAGCGATGGCAGCATGGAGCTCAGCACAGGCTAATTTTCCCTGCTGCTTGTGTGCAGTAAACATCTAGGAAAAGAGTACAGACATACTTGAAACACTTCTGGAAGAAGAGCGTTATACATAAAAATACTCTGGTAAGCTAGCTTTGGCAGGTGTGGTGATTTAGCCCCCCTACCCCTGCCCACCCCCCCAAGTTTAGACCTGGTATGTATTTGAGCATGGAGGAATTCATTTCAGAAATGAGGAGTTTAAGGATTAATGGGTTGAATGTCTGAATTTATGTAACCACTGTATTCAGTGTATTCAAGAACTTCAATTGTTTTCTGTCCATCATTTCTTCTTTTTCAGTCCATTTAACTTGTTTCCTTAAGGGCTTAGTCTTATATCTGTTTCTGAAATATAAATACTAGTTTCCCTTTTGCTTGTGAGGTTAGCTTAAATAGGAGGTTTGGTTTCATATGAAAGGTTTATCATGAAGGTGGGTGGGATGGAAAACCAATCTCTTCTTGGTGCACACTACATTGCTGTAGGATATCTCATACTTCTGCAGCTCAAGGACTAGGATCTTATTTATATTGATTTAGGGAAATGCTTAGGGGTTTGTATTTGCATATTTAATGTAGTTAGAGTTCAGTTATTTGCATTAGCAATTGCTCCAACTCCAGTATTAATAAGACAGGTGCTTTTGTATAAATAAAAAAAAGAAAAAAGAAAAGAAAAAAAAAGATTAGAGTAGTGCCACAGGTTAATTTTTATATAGATGTAATGACTTCCAGCCGCCACAGTAACACACAATATTCCCCTAGTGATACCTCGAGTCAGGAAAGAAATTAACTCCTGTATATTAAGTTAGCAGTGGCAAACAAAATTGAAGATGAAAAGAAAATGAAGGGGCAAGGAAAAAGGCTTAGTTCCTCAGCAGTGCCACGAGGGACACCCAACTTTAATTTCAAGATTTGGTTATTTCCTTTAATGCCCCACAGATGTGAAAAATACTATGGCAGCACTGGGCCATATGCAAATCCCTTTGCAACTTGTGGGACTTAGATTAGGCCTACCTTTTATTAGTTCTTCATCCTTTATTTTGTTTTTAGGGTTTTGGGGCTTTTTTTTTTCCCGGAAACAGAGAGGCAAGATAGACCTGATAAAGGAGTGTGTTACGAAAGATTGGGATCTTCAGGCTTATGAAGATCTGCATTACTTAAAACATCCTTTTGATTTAATGTGGTTGAACTGGGTGATTTGGATCAAAGCTACTTCTATGTGGAACTAGCTGAAGTCTTTCAGCTTCATGCAGTGTCAAGTGCCCACTTACAAGGAAAGCCTGCAGGTGTCTCATTTTGCCCCTTTGTGTGTATGGTGTGTTTGTGTAGTAGCCAGAAGAAGGTGAGGACTGGAGATGTTCCCCCAGCAAAGGCTTGGGACTCCAGCCTCCGTGGGAAACGAGGGTTGCCATCCCATGGCGCAAAATCATCTCTGAGAACCAAGTTCCAGTTTGAAATGTTGCCTAGGTACTTCCACTTCTTGGTCCTTCTTATTTACCAGACTTTCCAGTCTTGCAGATCACTTGGGTTTTTTTTTGTTGTTGTTTGGTTGTGTTTTTTTTCACTCATACAGCAGCTCCAGCTCCAGAGAGCTTTCCCAATGCATGTCCTGTTCTTGTCCAGGCTGGAGGTGGCATTGCAGGTGCCAGTGCCTGCTGCTGATGGGACACTTTCCTCCCTCAGAGCCAGAGTGGACTTGGGAAAACTATCTGATCTCCAGTAATGCGATGGCTGTTTTCCCTTCTTTGGAAACAGAGCAACTCTGTTAGGGCATAGGAAGGAAGCCAAAAAGTCAAATTGGCTGAGAACAAATAATGAAATTAGTGAGTGCTGCTTCCCCGAAAGAGCTAATAAATGGGGCAGAAAATCTAACAAAAACCACAAATGTAGTTGGGTTGTCTACATTCCTTTAAAGTTTGTGTGTGTGTATATATATATATATATTTTATCTTGACAGTGTCCTCATTTAAAAATAATAGCGTGCTTTTAGTGTTTCTGGTTCTTGCCACTACTAATTCTTTCCTAAATTGTTAAGAGACCCACATAAATATAAGGAGTTTGGCATTGCTCTTTAAATGGGCAGGATCTTGGAAAGACTTCATTTCTGTTGTAATGTGGTTAATTCTATTTCTGTCATGTGCAAATCCTGTCTGACCAAGAATATTGAATTAGAGCTGGCTTGTGGGTGTTAAGTATCTCCACAGTTATCTTTGCGTGTGTTGAACAAATGAAAGAAGTCTTAAGGGTGGACAGTCCCATTACCTGGAGAGGAGCAGCCCTGTACCCAGCTCAAGAGGGCCTGGCACGGAAAGTTAAGGAAGGTGCTTGTGCTTGGGTGGAGCGTCTCCTTCGTGTACAAAGACCTGTTGTCACTTGCGTGTTTGTGTATGGCTTAGTAAAGCAACACACAGAATGTACCAAAGGTGTGGATACTTCTCACACAGCTAACCACCAAGCATGGAAGTCCTGCTAGATAACCTGAGGCAGCCCAAAAGTGGTGGCTGCTGTTGGACATGTAAGGGCTAAGGGTGGAAGGCGCAAGGGAAAGGAGATGTTGCATGCACTTCGGTTTCTTCAGGTCAAACCTTTAAGATCTGTTGCTGCTGAGCACGTGGTGTACTTCATGTGAATTGTGCTACTATATGCTTGGCCCTTGGGACCGATTGCTATGTAAATGCAAATTATTTAATTAACATTATTGTTTCCGTATGCCATAATATGCTTTTTATGAGCATTTCTAGATTAAAGTTCACTTTAGAAACATAGCGATTGCTTCCCAAATTGCTTTGGCTGCGCACTGCATTTTAAACCCCTTTAATGCAGTAAGGAATCCTTATCATTCCTTAAGCATCAGAGAAGCAGCCAGAAAAAATATAACCATGATGTGTAAATATAACACTTCAGAAAGCATAACAAAAGCCCTGTGTGTTTTGACATGGCAGAACCAGTAATTCTTGACTGGTAACAGGGCAAAAGATATTCACAGATTAAACTTTTGTCTTCTGGCCTTTAAATCATAAGCACAGCTCTATTTAGACTTTTTTGTTTTTTGTTTTCCTTTTTTTTTCTCCCCTCATCTGTAGATACGGTCCTTTGTCGGTAAAAGTTCCATGTTTGCCAAAAGTTCCATACTATAGTTTTTCTTCCATGTGGAAAATATGGAGGGAAGTTAGATGTGATGTCTGGGGTCCTGGTGTGGGGCACTGGTCAGCGGTGCGATGATGGCTTGGGTGCAGGATCCCAGCGAGGATGGTGCAGGCAGTGAGGGTGGATGCTTTTGCACACCTGGAGCTTTGCCAGGAGCTGCCTGTGTGAACATACAGCTTATTGCTTGGTGCTTTTTTTGGTTCATTTCCCTGGGTTAGACGGAAAGATCTAAAGAGCAATTCTAACACCTTCAAAATAGGGATGTATTGTTCTGGATTGCGAATTGCTTAGTAAAGTTGTTCAACACTGAGAAATTTAAGGGCAGTCCCCTGTAAAGCTGGAGGAGTGTTGGAGAATGTCACCTTACTCTGCCCGGTGACAGAATTTTCCCAGAGTTTCTAGCTTTTACAAAGTTGCCGTTTAAGTTTTTGCACTCTTAAGATTAACCTGATTACATGTTGGTGCCTGGAATTCGAATCAGGAAGATTTCCATAGCCAAATTTTTGTGTCCTTTTTCTGCTGTGAAATTTTATCATCCGTTAATTCAGCAACGGATTGGGATAATGTCTTTAATATTTACCCTCTTCTGCTGTTTTGTGTGTGGGGCTTGTTTGTTTTTTTGTTGGTTTGTTTTGTTTTTTTTTTTATGGTAGCAGAGCACAAGCCTGTTTAGTGGCTCACACTGAGGGGTGCAAAGAAGGCAGAAGTGTGCGGTACTTCCCACTGAATGTAAAGAAATAAATGTGCCTAGTAATATTCAGTGAGTCCTGGACTTTTGCTTTGAAAAGGGAAAAACATGTCGTATTACCGCCAGCCTGGCTTTGTATGGCTTGGTCTGAGCAGACAGTCTGTAACTGCTGACACTTCCCTGCATACCTCTGATGATACTCCAGCTGTTGATACCTATAGCAGCTGGAACTGCACTTCTGGGTTTCAGGTCTCACCCGGGATGCTGNCTTTTACATAATCTAAGGTATCACTGGTAACAGTAGCAGGCCAGAATCTTCCCATCAGAAGTCGTGGTACTAGCTGACAGCATACCTTTAATCTTTAATTTGCATTTACCAGTTTGGGTTTCTTTCGCCCTTCCATCATATGCAGCAGTAGATTTTTCTGATTAATGGTTTACCTGTGCCTCCAGGTGCCAACGAAAATCTACATTGCAGAAGGTTCCCAAGTACTTCTGAGTGCAGGTGAGGAAATCTGGATAAAATTCAGCCTCTTGTACAGGGCACGTTTCTGACCTGTGAGTTTTTTCTGGGTTTGGAGGGAGGGAGTGGGGGTGTTTTCAAGAGCTGACTTCAGTACAGTAAACAGAAAAGACAGGGTTTGAAGTAATTTTTTTATTTTCAGTCTCTCTTAATCCTGCTGCGGGGGGGGTGGAGCGGGGTCTGGAGAACGGAGAGGTTGATAATGGTGTGGGTTATACAGGTGGCTGGAGCGCGATGTAAGGTTGCAGTTCTTCCCTTTTCCCTGCAGCAGGAATCACCATACCAGCAGCAGCCCTGGGTCAGAGTGTGTTAGCTGAATAATTCAGTGTTTTGAACTGGGTGAATGAAAAGTTTCCTATTGAGGCGGTGGGGAGGTGGAGGTTGAGATTTCTTGCAGCTGCGATATCATTCAGTATATTGAGAGGGACAGAGGAAGGAAACAAGAGTGAGAGAAAGTGGGGTTTTAAATGGGCTGGAAATGCCGAGATAAGTCCTCCCTCCCTCCCTCGCCGGCCTTGCTGGGCACTGCCCTGAAGTGGAGGAGCGCTTCACCTGTGCACGCAGGCGGCTGCTCGGAAAAACTGCTCCTCTGCTTCCTCCCCACCTCCTCGGAGAAATTTCATTCATAGTCAGGATGTCCAATCGGTTGATTTATAGCTTCTGGGGTATATATTTTTTTTTTTTAAATTTTCTTCTCTCAGCTTCTCCTACTAAAAAGCCAGCTGAGTTCAGTTCTCCTGAAGCAGGAGGAACGTTTTCTGTCAGTTTGATTGATCTGCGAATAACTTTGATGTTCCGAGACATAACGTTAATAGAGTTTGTGGCGTAAAGTCCTATGAAGAAAATCTAAAAATAAAGAGCAGCTTGATTAACGTCCGCAGTCTAAAAAGAGCGCAGTTTGTGCAGCGGCCAGAGCCCGGCAGTATTTGGAGATATTTCTGAAACGGGGAGCTGGAAATTGCCATTCCTGGAACCAGGATTGAATTGTCTTCAAAGTTGTTTCTTTTAATTGAAGCCAAATCGGAGGATTTCTGCCTGGGACTGTGGCTGTCGGCTGCGGAGCTCGCACCGCGTGGCTGGTGGTGCCCAGGCTTGGTGGGGGACAGCTGGCAGGAGAGGGCAGGAGGGCTCCAGACCTGCTCACAGCCCCTCGATGCCCACATGGATGCTCCCAGGCAAAGTAACCCAAATATTTGCATGTTATAATACTCTTTATTGATGGCACAGGATTTTTCTTGTGGTGTTTTCTGTTGCAATTGGACATCGGCGCAGTGCATTAATAATGGTGACTCTTGGTCAAAGAGAAGCACCACCATCTTGGGGAGCAGGATCAGGACCAGATTCCTGGAGTTATGTGAGAACCCCTTTTTCCCACTCCACTGTCCCCAAAACCCACAGGGAGAGTGTGTGGCTGCAGCCAGGACAGGTGGCAGCCGTGGCCAGAGCAGGTCGCAGCCATGGTCGGTGGTGCACGCCCAGCCTGGCCCGCTGCCTGAGGAGACCTGTCACCCACCATACTCCCCTGGGTGACAGGGGATGCATACGACATTGAATTAATGCAGAATAGGGATATTTTTCTGAGGAACAAGCAGTTTTCCCTGCTGGCTGGGAAGCCCTGCCCCTGTGAGGAGGGACAGGCATGTGCTGGGTCTCCTTGGGGTGACTGACACCCATCCACCAGAGCCCAGAAACCTCCTCCTTTCCTTGTCCTGCCGCTGTTGATGGCAGGATCCCACACAGCCTCCTGCAGGCTGAGGGAGCTGTCTGAGCCGTTCCTGTTTATTAACAATATTCCCAATGCAGCTGGAGCTCTTCCTCCTTGGAAGCGCTGCAGAAATGTGGGTGCTGGTTGGGAAATTTTGGGTGGGGGACCCTCCGCAGCCTGGCTGTGGGTCCCCCCATGAGAGACAGAGGGGTCCTGTAAACCGTGGCCATGCTGGCTGCAAAGAGGGCTTGGCATTGCCAACTGGCGGTTTCTGTCCACGGGCCCTCCCCTGCGGGCAGTTCTGGCTGAAAGCTGTCAGGAAGAGAAGGGCCTATTCTTGATATTTTTTCTTCTTTCCTGATTTTTTTTTTCTTCTCTCCTCTAAGTCCATAGTGCCATTCTCTTAAAAATCCTTTAATAATTTTATCCAAACCAAGTGGGGTGTTTTGTTGTTTTGTTTTTTTTTTCTTCTTTTTCATTTTTGGATATCAACTCTTCAGGAGTAGTTGTCCTGTGTTGGCAGTAGGGAAATGAAGGTTTTCTAAAGAAATACTAACACTATGTTTTGCTGGGACTACGTGGTGGAAAGGTTCATGACCTGATAACTTGATCTGTTGCTTTCTGTCATTCCTTGCTGATCTTCCCCTGTGTTGATACGGTTTTGTGAACATCTGGGCAAAAAGCAAGAAGGAATAAAAAATGGCCAGGACTGGAAGAACTCTTCAGACGAAGCAGAAATTAACGTGCTTGGAAACCAGATGTGGTTTTATTTAAAGCAAAACAAAACAACCACAGTTTATCTAGAGGATTTCTTTTCTTTAACAAATGAGACAGGTTGGGTATTAGTGACTTGTAAGACGGGTGAGGAATCATATCTTGTGTCCACTGTTTTCAATTTTTGTGATACTATTGTAATAGTGTTAGGATAGGAAATGTCCTTCATACCCTTCCTCTCCAAAGGAGCCCCATTCTCCAAGTAGGCTGTATATAAAAGGAGCTCTGGGACTCACGTGCATCCCCAACCAGTTTGTGATTTCATGTTTAATGATACTGTCTGGGTAGGGAAGAGCAGTCCTTGGTGGCCACTTCAAGCCTGACTCAGGAGAGCACTGGATCAAGGTTGCTACCGTGGGATGGTGGTTCTGGCCCACATGAGATGCTTGGAGCAGAAGACAATTTGAGTTCCTTTTCCGAAAAGAAAGATGACAATTTTATTCTTATTGGCCTCTTCGTCAGAGACTTTGTGGTATGTCAGCTGGAACAGAGGATGGTTCCCCGCTGAGCAGTAGCTGTTTGATGGCTCTTATACCAAAACTAAGGCAGATGGGTTTGAAGAAGTTTGTACGATGACTGCTCACTGTTTCTTCTGTCTCTGAATTTATTGTTCACCAGAGTTAAATTCATACAAATGCACAAATTGTAGATGGAGAAGGAATAGGGAAATGCATCATTAGAATATGCGCAACTGACTTCAAGAAGGAGTAAAGCCATTAAGTGGAAAAGATACTAAATGTTCAAGAGCTTTTTGTGGGAGAGAAGAACCTTAGATATTTCACTATTTGAGTGATAAGGACAGGAAGATTTGTGGCTGGCTGTGCAGCCATTTAATAGTAGGCTGGGATATCGATCTAGTATTGTATCGCGTTTTCTTAAGATATAGGATAATAATGGTACATTATCTTTCACTTCGGGAAATAATGACTTAAAAGGTATGTGAGCAAAGAGGCTGTAGACTGCAGAAATAAAATTAAATGGAAGTTAGATGAAACTGTCTGGAAGAGATGCTGGAATTTAAAAGGGCTATTGTAAAGCTGGTATTGGCACTTTTTCAGTGAGGGCGTGCCACCCTGTAGCCTTTTTTTATGAAATTAGAGGTTGTGCATGCCAGTAGCAATTGAGTGGGAGCTGAGAGCTGCTGCCTTTTGCAGAGTCCTTGGGATGCTACAAGGTCCAGATTTGGGCATCTGCTGGGCTGTTTGGGATCTGTCCGGGGAGGTTTGTGCTGCACACTGCTGGCTTCGGTTGTGCAAAACTCTGTGGTGCACAAACCAGACTGACTAGGTAATAACTTACTGTCTCTCCATGGATTAGTCTTGATGAAGTGGATGTGCCATGTGTCATGTCTTTGGCAGTTACTAACATGATCTGAATTTTATGCCTGTCCTATTTCAGATAAGACATTACTAAGGAAGACTGTGAAAAGGTTGTGCATTGACTGCAGGGTACTTTGAGCCCTCTTAGAGTAACATCACTCATCCACCACGATGGCATTTATCTGAATGTACTTCTGGTGTGGTAAACAAGTTATGGGAGATCTGTTATTAGCACCTTGTAAATCCTAAGGACAGCTGAACACAGTCTTTTATAGTCTATCATAAAAGAGTCTTCTGTTCACAAAAATGTGAAAATTATTGTTTTGCATGTAGACTTCCTTATTAAAACCCAAGTTTCTGGTTTGGTAAATGTCATTATTATTTTAATCAGATTAAGCTTCCTTTACAGATTTTGCAATCTACTCTTAAGAAAAGCCACCTTTATTAAGCATTCTTTCTTAATACTCTCTTAATCTTCAGGGCCCAGAGCACTGTTGGGGAGAAACAAGGGAAGGGAGTTAAAAGTAGACACTTTCTCCTTACTGTTACACTTTTTCTTTTTCAAAACTTCTTATGAGAAGCCTTCAGTTTTCAATAGCAAGCTGTGTCTTTCATTTTCCTGCATTTGGTTCTCCTGGCCAAAGTGTGCCATTAAAGAAAAATGAATGTTCATGGCATTCTGTGCATTCTTAAATGCAAAGAAATGGTTGGAGTCAGGAATAGCATGACTGTAATGCTTTGTCTCTCTTTGTAGGTGCACATGCATTCGAAAATACAAGGTCTGAACTATACATACAGCTTTCTTGTTTCAGCTGGCAGTCCCTTTGAAGGGGCACTTGTTGTTTCTCTTTCACTTTGTTTGCCTCTGCCTGCAAGGCAGCATGTATTAAAAATAATAAATACTTCCACTAATGCCTGATGGGACAGCTTAGTAGTTTGGGCATCAGATTTAGAAATATCTGGCATTTTCAAAACTTAGAGCTGCAACACCTCTCAGGGTCTGGCTCCTTCTCAATACTGGCGTTATTGTTTTGTTAGGTTGGGATTTCTCCTGCGCGACACAGGTCCTGATCAGTCCGGGAGCTTTCAACTCTGGGTTTCAAACCATTTTTAAGGCTTGTGGAAATGCTGGCCAGGCTTTCTTCACTGGAATGAACGCACCGTTTCTGTGCTTCATGGCTTAGGAGATGGTAAGGAAGATGCCTACGCAGGAGCTCTAGGCTTCCTGCCATCTAATTTTACAGCAGCTCAAAAAGCAAACATTCAGTAGAAACAAATGAATTGAACTCAGCCAGCCGGGGAATTGGCTACCAAAAAAAGAGAAGAAAAAGGAGGGAAAAAGCTCCTCCCTTACTCTCTTGCCTTTTGAGAGGTTTGCCAAGGAAAAAGCTGGAATTTACAGATGTTTTTGGCAGGAGGACAGGAGGAAGAACAAGGACTGTCAGGAGAGCTCGATCCCTTTTAAAGCAAGACGTGGAGAGGTGAAAGGCTCTTCCTGGCCATGGGTCAGACCCTGAAGGCTCTGGGAAGGGAGAATGAGAGGTGGTGCCGGAGCACGGCAGTTGGTTGGGCAGCCCAGGGCTGTTCCAGCCCTCTGGCTGGTCTGCTGGTGACAAGTTCGTAACTTCAGTTACAGGTAACTGGCGGTTCTCCCACTATGTTTTTAATTATGTGCATCACATCTGCTCTGGATCACTTCCTCTCTGTACCTGGTGCTGGTCCTCACCACAGGAGGCGTAGGGGAGATGCCAGGGAGGTGCTGCATATGGGTAAAGGTTACGTCTATGGAGCGTTTGGGCATGAGGAGGAGTGTCAGCGGTTAGCTCCTGTAGATCAACTGCTGTAATTGGTGCTGGGATAGTCAGTGGGAAGTTTGAAATCAGCATTTTCCATCTTGTGTGATACTTGCAACAAGAAGAAAAAAAAAAGAAAAAAACAAAAAAGAAAAAAAAAAAAACAGAAAGGATGGATTTTGGTATTAGTCCTGTGTCAATAAATCTCATGTCCTATTAAGTTTCAAATATTGATGATTATTTTCTTTGACTGTCTCTTGATGTCCATTTGCAGAAGTTGAGACAGAGACAGGGGAGTGGAACCACCAAGAATTTCTTTATCTTCATTTTCCTCCACAGAAAAAGCTAATTGAATCTCTTTCTGAACCACTTAATTCACTGCCTGTCATGCTCTTCTCTCTCAGTGTAAACTTCCTCGGGGCTATCGCCATAGTCCCAGCAGAGGAGGAAATTAGGGTCTCTAACAGAAATACCCTACAGCTTACATAGCATAAACAAATCTTGGAAAGCAAACACTGACAGGTTGGGGAAAAATGTTGTGGTTTTTTTTTAAAAAAAGGAAAGTAATAAAAAAGAAAAGATTAAATGCAAACATAGTGCCCTGCAGTGTTTAAAACACTTCCTTATAGTCTGTCAAGCTACATGTTCAGGACCTTTGATCAGGATGGAGGCTGTTTATTTCCCGTACAAACCAGCTTGTACATTGATCAATGTATTGTTGATATAGTGGAGGTATTCCCTTTACTTGTCTCTTTAAAAGGCCTTGGACTCAACAACAATATTGTGAGCACTAACACGGGTATCCGAGTTGTGGAGAAAATGCAATGAGAAACAGGAGGACAGGGTTGATAATAACTTGATCCCCTTTTTAAGGGAAGAATGCTTGGAGGGGTTTCTGCGGAGAGAAGCGCTATGGGGTGAAGGTTGTTCATACTTTTGAAGAGACCATTTGGGAACCATTGACCTGAAAAATCAAGCACTTTTCTTACAGTTACTGTACTAGGAGGACCTACTGCAGGACTCCTCCTGCGATGAGAGTCATTCCTGACCGGTCGTACCCTGTGGAAGGGGGAAGACATTAATACTTCCCTGCATTAAAAAAAAAAAAAAAAAAAAAAAAAAACAAAAAAAAAAAACAAAAAAACCCAAACAAACATAAAAATGTACCAATTGCGTTAAAACTTTGCTACATTTTTTGACCAGAACTTAGCGTTTTCTGCAGGGTGGACCTGAATGCAAAGTTATGCAAAGAATAACCTTAACTTTGTATGCACAGTAATGGGATCTAAAATAACTATTATCAGAAAGGAAAACTTGCTTAGCTGGAAAGTAGAGGATTATTTACTCTTTGTCCCAGCTGTTTTAATTCTGAGGAATCCAGCTTAAAATGACCTGATGGAGATCTGTGATGAAGCTGTGCAGTTCGCTGGACCTTATGGATGCCAGAAGTTTTCGTGCCAACAGACAGCATCTGTACAAATTCATGGAAGAGAAATCCATCAAATGCTCTTAAAAAGAGAGAAATCCCCTCCGATTCCTGAAATGTGGGAGCTGCAAATCTCTACATTCCTGTGTAGAGTTATTACAATGTATTTTGCCTGTTTTTACTCCTCCATACCCATCTGTTGCAGGCCACTATCGGGCAGGATATTGGGCTAGGGAAACCTTTGGCCTAACCTTTGTCAGTCATTCCTGTGACTCCTGGAGCAAAGGTTAACTGCAAACCACACTTTGGGAGTCTCTGATCTCTGCTTATTTTAAGCAGAGCGCTAATTCAATAATATTATGGTTATTTGGACTACGACCGGGTGGGATGGATTCAGTTTTACTTCTTAGACCTCACGTTTCCTTTGTCACATAAAGTTCTTTTCTGTCTCTGTGAAGGACTCTATAAAATGGGAATAATGCCTCTATAAAATGGGAATAATGCCTCTTTTCTGCATGTGTGCGTTGTTTTGCCAAAGTAAAACAATCCCACATGATGTATTTGCATACTGCTTTGGGGGTAGTGGGCATTAAGTATCGTTAATATTATCCCACCAACAGGAGTAGGAGGTGAAACCCCATTGTCCATCCCCTTCCCTGAAATGAGTGATGCAGAGTAGGAGCCTCCTGTTTGCAGAGAGGGCAAGCTGTTATCTGTTAATATGGCAGCATTTCGCCAAATGATTAGGCTGTCAGAATTATAGCAATTTGAACACGCTGAGCAAGCTTTTATGTACACAGGAACAAGATGCCGGCATTAGATTAATGCAGAGGAATAACATGCGCTGGAGATTGACAAGTGCTTGGCAAGCCCGCGTTCCTGGGGCTCATCAGACATTCACGGCTCCTATGTGATGCTGGTGAAGAGCATACTCAAGTGGCTGTATCATAGTCCGGGTGACATCTGGTGACATGCAGTTGGGCCTGTTGTGTTTTTCTGGGATGAATTCATTTTCGCAATATTTGAAAGGAATCCATTTATGCGGAGTGGAAATATTCTGGCATATGCAAGTGACTTACAAGACAGTAATATTTTTGGTCCGTCTTGTATTTGGTGACAAAAGTGTAATTAGCTGCGCCTAGCCACGTGCTATTTTATGGAGCGGTTTTCTGGATTTCTGTGCTTTCTGCTGGCTCGGCTCCTCCTCTGCTCCCTCCCGATGCAGGTAGCTACAATGATTGGGATGAGGAGGAGGGAGCATAGGTACACTTGGCACTTCCCTGTGGTCATAGCTGGGGCTCCTACACAAATGTGTCTGCTGGCAAAAGCTGCCTTTTCTCTCCCTGTAGCAGCTGGAGGGTTTACGTTGCACTAAACAGAGGCTTGGACACTAAGTGGTTTTGATCCTCTGATATGCTCTGCTTTGGTAATGGAGTATATTAATGTTTCTCTACCAAGTTAGTTGGCCGTTCTGCTTTGGTGCCACTGTACGTAAGCACTGGGAATTGGGTGGGTTAGGTTTCCTTTTTCCTTGACCTCTCAGCAGATGACTGTGGGCTCGATTCAGCATTGCATTTGAGCTGAACCCGGATTTCGAATGGGGTGTAGTCTCTGCTGAGAGTTCAGCTTTAACGTGTTCTTCAGCTATCTGCAAGAGGTGCACAGAAATTAGAATTTCATTGTATAGGAAATGTTTTTGTGTTAAAAATCAAACTGCAAACAGCACATAGTGCTTTTCCAGCAGTGCTCTCCCTGACAAACATCAGAGTTTCTGTGCAGCAAATGAGGGGAAACGTGTATTTGGAATAAAAATCCAATTTTTCCTGAAAAGATGCTTTTTAAGGCAAATTCTTGACTGCATCTATTGAGAAATCCCCTTTCAAAAACCTTCATGCAGTGGAAGCCCTGCAAGCCCTCCATGGTGCACCAAGGTGCAATGCAGAACTGTGTGGTGGACCAGCACCAGTCCACGAGATGCTCTTGTGCTAGGGAATCACTTGGTGCTGGGCGTGCGGGCTTTTTGCTGGATCAGCAGCGAAGTGTAACCCTCATTGTAACATCTCTACTTGTAAATAAGAAAAACAAGCTTGAAGGCATGTTAGCCTGCTGCCTGACACAGATTTGGCCCACAGCAGCTAGCACTCTCCTGCATCCCATGGGCCATTCCCCATAGGCGATGGGGCAACAGCATCAAGCCCAAATCACTGCTCATGACTTTGCACTCTGGGGCTCTCCTGCAGCCCTCTCCAGGCATGAAGGTGCCTCTCTGCTGAGCGATAGTGATACAGCTCCCAGGTTGTTTCAAACTTCAGATCCGAAGCCCATGTGCCAGTCAGTAGTTATGTCCTATCGCTTCATATGGGGCCAAAATATTACGTAGCTGGACATGGCCAGCCTGTGCCACACGACCTGGGCTTAGGGGAATGGTTCTTGGTCCTGTTTTATTGATTGGTAGTGTGTAACCTGTGTCTGTCTAATAACATTGATGGAGAAAACCTTATAAACTAATGCAAAAATGTATGGTCCTTAGAGTAGGTGAGATGTGCATTGTACCAGGAGTACACCAAAGCAAATCCGCTTTGACATTTTGTCCTGCTCTCCGTAGGAGCAGCCTGAGGCCGCTGATGTGAAACACACGTTTAGCAGCTTGGGTAGGGGTAAATCTGCTTTCTGTAGTCGTAGTCACACCCAAGTGCTAACAACTGTTTTGCTGAGAGGGGTCTTTGTGTGTCCAGCTGTTGAGAACAGGATGAACAAGGGGTAAAAATGCTAAAATATGGTTTCCAAATGTTCTTATGCAAGTTGTGCTTCTGAGTCTTAATGCATGCTCTGGCTTGGGGTCCATTTAGGAGTTGCCCCTCGGAGGCAGGCTGGCAGGGCTGGGGTGTAGCTTGGGTGTCCCAGGGCAAACTCACTTCAGGTTAGCCGAATTCAGCATGCCACACGAAGAAATTCTGTGAAACTCTATTTTTACTCTTTGCTTTTGTATCTTTGGGAGAAAGTTCTCGCTCACTTTGTAATTATTGCCTGATTGCAGTCTTCCAGCGTGATGGTTCTTGGCTGTAAAACCTCGTTTTTTTGCAGTACAGTACTGTTACCATTAAAAAAAAAAAAAAAAGCCTTTTAAACTTCCGAAGTGCCTATCACAAGGTAAGAATAAAAAAAGTTTCTCCTTGTTAAAATGGACATTTTGAGAGTGCCATCAAGGCATTTTGGAGAATAGAGGTATTTTATTTTTAATGAGAAGAACTAAAGAATAAAAAATGGTAGCCTTGGAGAATTGCAGATCAAAGGTTTCTTCATTGTAAAACAAATGAAAGGTCTCAGTCCTAGAAGTGATGAATAAATTGATAAATTTTTAATAGGAAGAATAGGCTATAAATGGTAATTTAATTCTTTGGGGGAGAGAATCATTTAAGCGCTGTTTAAAAAGTCCAGATTTTTTTCTGTGTGAAGATTATGACGATAACTAAGGGGACGACTGGGAGAGCGCATGGTTCGGCCGAGGCTGTTGTGCACAGTGCTGCTTGCACTCACTGCAGCGCTCGTGTCCGTCCTGGAACGTGTCTCAGCAGGGAGGCAGCCGCCCGCCTGCTTCTTGCAGGACCTTGGTTGTGCCCTTTCCCTGGAAGACAGATGCATCTGAGGACTTCAGCCTTTGGGGGAAAAACTGAATGCTTAAAAAAAGAGTCTGGACTTAGCAGCACGACCATGCTCGCAGCCCCGCCCCCCCCCCCTTCGCTTTGCAAGAGGCAAACCATGGGGCAAGGGTGGTGGGGACCGAGCCAGCCTGTCCCCATGTCGCCTGTCCCGAACCGCCCCTCTTGCTCAGTCCCGGCGTTGTCGGGGGATGTGGGACTGAAAATGGACCCTGACGGAAGGAGAAGATCGCCCACGAGTGCTGGTGGTCGTGGTGGGTCAGGCCAGGGCAGTACGGGGCAGGCGGGGGCTGGGGCAGGAAGGGCACAGCCGGGAGAGGAGGAGTGTGACCTTCATGGGGGGACAGGAGCATTAACAAGCATAAGCTGGGGAAGGGCCATTTAATGGCATTCACCTAGGGCAGCTCACAGCTGCCGGGCTGACAGGCTGATGGGTGCTGCCAAATTTGCATAATAACACCACTAATAAAGGCCTCAGGGTCCCTGCCGGCTCCTACATCGCTCGCTGCATGCCATCGTGGTGTTGGGCTCCTCCTCCTTGATGTAGCTGTGACCCACTTTTCACACTCAAACCCCGATTTTATTTGTCAGTTGTGGGGCAGCCCGGCCTGGCAATGCGAGGAAGCCTTGTCAGCTCCTATAAGGTGTCCCCGTCTGCCGCAGCATGGCCAGTGGCCGGGACCACGACCCACCGCCATGGCCCTGCCTGAGCTGTGCCCCGGTGCATCGTCTGGGCTGCCAGCTTCCCCGTTTGTGTCTTCCAGTGATGCTGTCACGCTCACTAACTCATCCTACTGGTTCTCTTTCCTTCCCTTGGCAGAGTTTTTAAAGTTAAAATAAAGAAAAGCAGAGGAAAAAGAGACAATCTTTGTCTCTTGCTTGATAATTATTCCCTGATACTAATTTTTATTCATTTTTCCACCCCCCATCAATTTTCTCTTCTTGCTTTCACATCACTCCTCTCACGAGCCCGGTGGACGGAGGAGCTCCACCGCAGCCGTGGTGTGTGGAGGTGGACTGGCTTCGCAGACCCAGGTGGCCCAGCCGTGCCTCATGCCCCCGGGTGGCAGCTATTTTGGAGAGAAAAATGTGCTGCTGCTCACCCTTGTGACTGAATTCTGCCTTCTTGCTGACCTTACAGCAATGCAAGAAGCAAAAGTAGTTGTATTTGCAAGGTTCAGAACAGGATTGAGCTGTTTTGCAAGTGGCTGTGTCTTTACCACAGATGAATATCTTTATATATGATTTTTTTAAACTGAAAAAAGAATAAGAAGCCTACTTTGACTATTAAAAATAAAAGTTCTCTAAGAAAAAGTGATGTTTTTGTCTACTGTTACATCCTAAAATCAGTTTATACTGAAGAGGCTTAGAAGGCATGATGGGACTTGTTAGTCATGGGCATAATTTTTTGGTCTGCTTTCTGCTTACTGGGAGTCAGAAATGTGTGTCTGCATTCAGACCTTTGCTGTGTCACTGGATTCCTGATGATATGCCTAAGCTCTAACAGCTGGTCACGGTGGCAAAAAGCTGCAGACCGAGAAGCAGAGTTGGGCTTTCCAACTTTAACCCTGTGGGGACTGCAGATGGGCCGCGATAATACTGCGAGAAATTTTAAGAGTTTTATTTGTAGCTTAAATAGCGGCACTGTCACCCCAGATAAGGAAAGCTGTGCCTGTAAGTTTTGACCATTTAATTTCTTAGCCTGTATCAACTTCAGGTGGCAAATGGATCAGTCCATGTTATCGCTAAGAGTGTAACTAATGTTGATCCCACTTTGCTGACAGTAATTTTATTTTTCAGCTCTGCGGAGGTTTGGCAAAATGTTTGTTTCAGGTGGATTCTCGCGTCCCTTTTCAGTACTTGGGAGCTCTGCAGATTTACTTTGTGTGGCTGATTCGAATTGCTGTTGTTAGCCTGAAATCAAACCTAAATCCCGAAGGAGGTTAAATGATAATATTTAGAGGTTGCGTTGGTACAAAAGGGGTTCACCTTGGGAAATCCATATCTATATCTAGCTCACTGTTCTCTTTAAGAGCTTATGGGTCTGATTCAGCTTCGTGTTTATTTTGCAACATTGCTTTGGGTAGAGCTGCTGCTGGTTTTTCACTGATGTGTGAGATCAGAGCAATGCCTTGCGGTGTTTAACTCTTCGCACTCACAGCAACGAGCTTCTGAAAGCTCTGTGAGCCCGTTTGCAGCAAAGCGCTATTTGCTGCACCCGTTTTTCCCCTGCCTCTTTGGCAGGGCAGCAGCGGGGACTTGAACCTCAGGGGAGGTGGCTGTGAATGCTCAGGAGGAGTCCAGGCTTCTCAGGGTAGACTTTTTATCAAACACACTTGTATGAATCTACACATTTACGGAAATTTTATTCAGTTTTAACCTAGTGAGAGGTTTTGCTTCAGCAGCGAAATAAACCCTTTACGTTTTGTCAGCTTGGATGTTGCAAGGGTGCTAACGCACGCAAACCTGAATGTCTCACTGAGTCTGGCCGTGTTTTCCCCCTCTCCCAGTAGCCTGGCGGAGAGAAACGTGCAGAGTGAACCAGCATGGAGAGTGTTGAAAGACTTTGTACCATGTATGTGAGGACGCTATTATCTTGAATATATTTTAACTTGATGCTTCCCCCCTACACACCACCATTTCGAATAATTTTTAACATCTGTGTATTAAAGGAAAACTGTGTGTTGCCTGAAAGGTTTCTTTGTCTGGCACTGTAGAAATAACCTGAATTCAGATGATTATGAATTTAATTTGCTGGCCCTCAAATACTTGCCTTCTCTAACACTGTGCTGTGGTGACTTGCACCATTGTGTTTGCTGTGCTCACTCTTATCTTCCAGATTTGTGTGCGTCTAGATATTGCTTGTTCAGCTGTTGCTGTTCAGCTTAGCTCAGAGCTTTTCAAATTCTGGTTGCCTGTCCATGCTCCAGCCCTGTGCTTGTAGCAGAGGCTCAGCTCCTGCAGTTTTTCCTGTACCTCTTAGACCTGTCCAAGAGACTTGTGGATCTAGTTGTGCTGAGTGGGTGGCGTTGATGGCAAAACTGCTAATGTCGCTTAGTTCCAACTCCCTTCTTCATTAGCAGTGATGGCTAAGTAACCACGGTAGAATTGCACAGTCAAATGTTGGACCAAGCATCATTTAGTGATGTGAAAGGCGCTTTCAGACTTGGCTGGAAGTTGAAGAGGCTTCCATAGCTCGCTCTCCTACGCTTGTAAAGGGCTGCATGGTTCATTTGCTTTATTGTGGTATTGTTTTTTAATAACTTTACATGGGTTTAAAGCTTGGGAAATGGAGGAAATACAAAGGGAAATATAGGAAGTGTGACAGTCAATCAGATGGCATATGGAAATAAAGATTGACAGGAAAAGGGGTCATAGCCATCAACACTATTATAGCAATGTGCAGATAGAAATCCAGGATCCATGTTGCAAACCTGTTCCTTTGATTGGAAAAGGAGAATTTCTTGGCACAGCATTTCATGTGTTGGAAATATAAGGTACCTAAAAAGAAATGGAGGTTTACTTTTGGATGTGCTCTTCTATTGTCTAGCAGATATGCAATATGATCAATTCAGACTTATCTTCATTTAAAATGGCACTTTATTGTCAGTTTTATGACCTAAGTTTCCAAAACCAAATTATTTACTCAAACAGCTCAAATTAGCTTAAATTTGATATTAAGCCTTAACACAGTTGGTAAATTTGAACCTTTGTGCTTAATATGCAGAGAATCCCTGACTGGCTGGGGTGGGAAGGCACCTCTGGAGGCCGTCTAGTCCAAGCCCCTGCTCAGAGCAGGGTCAGAGACAGCAGGTTTCTCAGGACCATGTCCAGTTGGGCTTTGAATATCTGCAAGGATGGACACTCCATAACCTCTCTGGGCAACCTGTGTCAGTGCCTGACCACCCTCAGGGTGGAAGAGTGGTTGTGGGGCTTTTTTATGTTTAAAAAGAACTTCCTGTATTTCAGTTTGTGCCTGTTGCCTTTTGGCTGTAATAATATTCCTCGTAAGAACAATTGATATGCAACCTTTTGTCAAATTATATTGGTTCAGTCGTACCTGTAATTTCCTGGAAAAATAAGATGTGGCTGAATCAGGGTACAAATAATTTTGTTTGCAGAAATTACAATGTGAAGTTAGGTCTTTAAAAACTAGTGTACATGACTGAATAAGAACTCTAACCTTTTTTTTTTCCTGTTTTTATAGGTCGGGGGATTGTTGATTTCTGACACACACACTCCTATCCCCCCCCCCCCGATTAAAGTTATGTTTATGACCAAAGACTATTTTATCAGGCCTTTGTTGTAAGTTGTCTCTTCAGTGAATGGATTATGTCATAAAATTCAATAGATACAAGATCAGATTTCTGATTTTTTAAGACTGTCATAAAAAAACTTCTGTGGGGAAAAAAGAAATTCAGTAACAGCAGTAAGACCTGAAGCCTCTTCCTCCACTTTCATCAGCCTTAATTAACTTAAAATCACACTGGACAATCCTCAAGTAATGTGCAAAAGTGGCATCTAATGGATGAAAATTATTAAGAAACTTTCAGCTGTCCTCTGGGACTATGCCTCAGTGCTTCTGTGTGCTTAAGGCTGCCAAAAATATCCCCAGTAATTCTCAAACTCTTTTGGCAGATGAAGGCAGAATGACTGGTTTTACAACAATCAAGATCAGATGGTGGCAGATCTATCATATACTCTTCTATATTAAGAAATACGTACACTGGGAAATAAGCTGTGATCATATGTTCCTTCTCTTTCCGTCGATTTGTCACTAGTGAGTTAGTGTTGGCATTAGCATCTTTAAAAGATGGAACACAGTAAAAGTCCAAATCATTCAGTTGCTCTACATGCTTTTTATTTCAAATATTCTTAATGCGGTCTCATTGCTGTCTTAGGGGGGAGAAAAAAAGTTCAGTTTTCTCTTTCACCTGCCTAATAATGAGCAACTGTCAGACACACTTTGATACTTCTGTGGCTTAGAACATCGGTGGTCACAGAGAAAAATATACCTTTTTCTGCTAACTCTTTGTTTTTTCAATGAGAGATGAGCTAATACACTGTTGGCAAGAGATACTGCCTTTGTTCTGCTAAGATGTATCATTTTAGCTGTGAATGAGACTTGGAAAACAGAAGAATTTAATTTTCTATCACAACGAAGTGATCTGTGTGAGAAACCATGGCTAACACCATGGAGCGTTTCTTCTGCATTTGCAGGAACAACCCTGGCTCTTTTTGCATTTGCCTGTTTCTTTTGCGGAATTCCTGCACCTTTTTTTGTTGTTGTTTTCCAGAGGGTTTTGTTCTTAGAAACTACTCTAGAATTTTTCTTATGGTTAGCTTTATCTTCAGGCTGTTTCCCAGTCCACCAGGAGCAATTGCAAAGTTGCTTCTGCGCAAACTTTAAGCCGTATATATTGCTGTAAAATTGTATCTCCATTCATGCTGGAAATGCAAAACCTCCTCTTTTCAGGGTGTGCACTCAATCTTGCTGATGTTTGCTACCATCACAGTGACGTGAGTCACCTCCTATTTAAAGAGGTAATTTGACCGGCTGAAATGGACAGTAGTATCTACATACCACCTTAATTCAGGATGACCTTTATTTTCCTCCCGTGTCTTCGGCCAGAGTCCATCTCCATTCAGGCATCCTCTAGCCCAAGATAAATGATTTGGTTCAGATCTGAAAAAGATGGTGTATGGGGGGTCATCCTAGTCACAGTTCCTTTAGGTAGTTTGTTCTAGCGCTACAGTTCAAAGCTTGACTTTTTGCGTATCAGTCACGTTTACAAGTCTACATAGACGTGAACAAAAGGATTCCAAAATTCCTTTTCCTTTTGGATGGTGCTGTGTAATATAAGCTATAATTACTTTCCTTGGAGATAAAGAACCCAGGTCTGGATTCAGGAAACAGCGATGCTGCAAGAATCCGGCCAGTTGATGGTTTATAATAATTATTCAGGAGTCTGTTGATGGGAATGCCTGCCCTGACGTTCCCAGCGTCTGGCCTCTGTCAGGCGTAGAGGGAATCTCCGTCCTTTTTTTTTTTTCTTCCTCTTCTTTTTTTCTTCTGATCCGGAGGATACCCACAGGAGGATACCCGCCTGGCTCTGGGCCGAACCCCAGAGCGGTACCGCTTTCCTCTCAGTTCTCCCACACGGTTTGCAAGTCTTCACTCTGCCATCTCCTTAGCAACTCGGAGCACACCAGCAGCACACAGCCACACGGCCCCCGGGGGCCGCAGCTCTCTATTTATAGGCAGTTGAGCTTGGATGAATATTTCCAGAGAGCTCTGGTAAGGCCTCTACAGCAACAAAAAAATCTATGGGTCCTGCTAGATGAGCTGGCCTGGTGCCGTATCTCAAAGCCCTGCCCTTTGCAGGATGCTCAACCTTTGCAGTAAACACGTTCACTCCGGTAGATAGCAAGGATTTGCTGTTTACATAGCTGCTAATTAACCTTTCAAGAATCATCTTCTCTGTAACCCAGGTTAGGAAGTGAAATGCAGGTGCAAAAACAACAGCCTGGGGTAATATCGTGTTGTAACAGGCAAAGTCTCAAGGATGATGCCGTATCTGTGTTTTTTTCATTTCAGGGATATGGCTTAGTGAAATCTTAGATAACAGGAGAGGAAAACATTTTTTCTGAGCTTTGTGGTTAAGTTTTTTTTTAATTATGTTTCTTCAGGCTGAATTCTACATTGAAAACAAGATTTAATCACTAGTTATATTGCTTAGTGTTGCTTTGCAAAGGTTTATTGATTCAGCATTTCCCTTAGTCATGTGGCTGAGAAATGAAGTAAAGAATGGTGGTGCTAAGAGCAACTCGGAGTATTAAAAAAATAAATGATAATCCTGATAATCCGTTAAAACGGGGTGGATGATGACCCTGAGCAGGACGCCTGTTTTCATGAACTCTTCATGTATACTGAGCTAACACTATGAGACACCCATGAAGGAATTTAGTATTTATTGGGAGATAATACCTCTTTTAGTTGAATCTGAGAAGCTTTTTGGAGATCCTGAAGTTACCATGTCTAGTTCTCTGCCATCTTTTGTACTTTTTCAGCTGGACAAAATCATAATTAAGGACTTCCATAGGGAAATGACTTCTTTTTTTTTCTTCTCTTTAATCCTTGTATCTGGACCTTGTGTACCACTGTAGGAGAATTTTGTATTCTGATCCTCCCAGATTTCCCTCATACACTGCATTCCCTGACAATGACTGGTAATGGGAAAAGCCTCAGAGGAAATGTCATTTTGCTTTTAAAATACTCTTTGGTGTCTCAGAGTCATCGCTGGAATTGTTCTCCTGGATGCTATGGTGTGAAAATAATGTCTGTCTTAGACTGGAGGAGCAAGGGAGGTCCAAAGCAACATTTAACCTACTCCAGTTGATAGGAATGTGGGAATTACATGCTTTTGTGTGTGCTCCTGGGGGGAGAAGGAGCCTCTACGTGCAAGGAGAACATGGGGAGGTGAAGACATGCACTGTATAGGCAGGCTGATTGACAGCCCAGCTGGTGCAGATCAGTAATTGGAAATTCATTGCACATAAATCTTCTAGTACTTATCGTGAGACATGGGAAGGAGAATATCTGAGCTCCAAAGCGCTTAACTCTTTCAGGACCATCTGAGAAGATGTTCAGCTTTCAGAGTAGCAAGCCTGTTCAAGTATTTCTCTTTAAAGACTTCATTTTTTTTGTTGTAGCGAGAAGAATGGTGGTGGAGGAATAAGCCACCATGTGCTCCAAGTGATAGCATTTAGGTGACCAGCCTTAAATATTTAATGCTTATTTCTTTTACAGTGCAGCTTCAGATTGTCTTGGAAAATTCATCTTTGTATTTGGTGGTGAACAAATTTTTGCCTTTACAAAATGCATCTTGCACATGTTGCCTGCCAATTTCATGTCTGATTTACCTGATTTGTGTCTCTACATTGGTGGGCTTATTGTATGTTTGTCCATGTGCCAGCAGACTCTGCAACTGTATTTTAAGAGGTCTGTTCATGTCTAAATATTTATATTCTTTTCCATGAGGCTGAGAGTGATTGTATGTGCTAGCAACTTGTCCCTGCACCCCCCTTCTTCCCCCAGTCCAAGTGTGGTTTTGGTACATTTTCCTCCTCAGTAGATTTCAACACTCCGGTGGTTTCCACTGTGCAGTTTTGAATGTATAATTGGTTTCTGGTGACCACATTTTTTCTCATTTATTTTGGTCTGCCTCTGTTCTGTTACACACATATTTGTCTCTCCATTAATGTCAATGTGAATTACAGATGAAAAGCTAAGTGTAGATAAATTAGTAACCACGCAAAACGGAAGGCGTCATTTAACTTTCTGAATTATTTGTGTGGGCACAGGACAGCTAATGAATACCTGAGGATCTGAACAAACGAGCAGTGCCAGGATGCAGTCTATGTAGTTCGCAGTGCGGTGGCTGGGGGAGGTGGGGGGCTGTATGGGGCACAGTATATGCAACTGTACTGGTTTTTAACGCCCACTCTTCTGGCAAGTGCTGGGAGTAGATGGAAGTGCTGGTTGTGGTTTTGGAGCCAAAAATCATGCTTGCCTCTAAGGGAGCAGTTGTCTATGTACAATAAATAGAAGACTGAATAGTCTGCATCTCGGTCCATAATGTACTGAGACTTCTCTCGACCCTTAAAATGGTGTAAAGCAGTCTAGAATGGTGTTTCTTGCTGTAAAATTACAGTGCTTGGATGAAAGCTTTCCTTCAAGATGGGCCATGTTCTCTGCTTCACTGCCTGTGGTAACACTTTATTCATTTATGTCAGGAGAAAACCTTTTGTCTTCAGCTGAACAACTTCTGCTTTGCTTGCGGTGCCCTGCAGAAGCATTACAAGAGGTTTCCTTAAAGGAAAGCACTTGGCTATTTTCTAAGCTCACTTTCAAAGTACTCTGAATTAATTATAAATTAGTAAAGCCGTCTGGCTCTTGATTACACAATTGCCTATCCTGGATTCCCTGTAATGAAATGTAAGCTGGCCCAAGCGTAGTAAAACGGGAGGTGCTTTTTCTCCCTCTCTATCTTATGATCTGTGCTATTCTCAGATCTACTGTCCTGATTTCTTTCAGGCTGCAATTCTGTCGGCTTTACATTCCCTCCCCTCTCTCCCTGCTACCCTATTTTTATTAGGCTTTTCTTTTGGATGCACTTATGCCCATATCCTGTTATAATTTCCACTGAAAGTAGTTAACATGCATTGATACAGTGCCTTTTGCACTGAACTAACCCAATGCATTTTATTTATTTAAAGGATTCTAAGTGCCTGTAGTGTCTAAGTGTTTGACAAACACATAAAAATACGCAGAAGTCAAGCACTTAGCTGCCCCGAGAGGATGGGTTCCCCTCTGTCTCTGCCAGGAACATCCATAAACCCAATTACTCATGTAGCACGTAGTTTAGTAACAATTAAACTGAAGTCTGTGCTTTCTGTACGGTGAACCCTGATCTCTCATCTCCATCGTTTGCCACAACATGAACCTCACAGGATGTGCTGTGTGTTATCCCATTACTCTGTCTTTTTCTGCCCTCGTTGTTGTGTAGTGCTGGATATTGTGGGCAGCAGTTCTTCTCACTTTTGTCACATTTTCACTGGGTTTTTACTGTCTTCAGATGGGGTGGGAGGTGGCTCAGTGCAAGTGCTCTGACATTTTTATTCTGTGTAAAAAGAGCAGGAACAGTGTTAAGGAGCCATAAAGTCTTGGCTTGGATAGTAGTGTATAAGCTAAAGACCCCATCCTGAGTTTTGGAGTAGAGGCCGTTGAGCCCTAGCGTTCTCCAGCCATGGCACATGTGGTGGAGTTGATGCTGCTCCTTGCTCTGTCTATTCAGGCTGCCCCGAAGCAGATGTCTGAGCCCTGCTCTTGGCCTTTCCACTTGCTGAGGAAGGATGGGTTCAAAAGGCTTAGGACAATGGTAACCATCTTGCCCAAGATGCAACAAGGGTAATGTAAATTTATCCACTCCTGCTCTTCTCCCTTCTTTTTTCTGTTGGTTTAGGGAGTTGAAAATGTGCTATGGAAATGCATGAAGCTATATATTTTCATCTCTTCTTATAATATTAACATGGGATAGTTTAAGGATAATGGATTCTCCTGGGCTTTGGTTTTACATCTTTGCTGGAGATAGTAAACCAACGGTACGGAGGTCCTCCAGGTTTTTGGCTCGGGGTTACATTAAGAAGTAGACTGTACCTGCTGAGTTACCATCCTCCCTGCCTGTTGGATATGGAGCCCAAGTTGAGGAATGCTGTCTAGTCCCATAATTACCAGAGAACTGATACCTATCTATTACTATGCAAAACTTGGAATCATCTCAGTTGAAGTTAATTTGGAAGGGGATACCTGATTCTTTATTATTTTCCCCTTTTACTGGGCACTTCCTACCTTCTACCAGTCCACCAAGATTAGACCGTCGTAGTTGCCTTTTTCTGTCAAGGTGCTGCATTTTTTGGCACGCTCCCTTCCAGCTGCCTTTGCCAGGACCTCTAGCCCTGAAGTTGCTTTTGTGGAGCATCCACAGCCTTCAGGGCTTGTTCCCACAGCTGGTGCTTGGCTTTGATAAAGTCATCAGCCCTGCCAGGTTTAACCTCCAGCAACCATGGCAACCAGCCTTGCAGCCTTTGAAGGAGTAGTCCTAAGCACAAGCCTCTTTAAAGACCCATGCAGTTCGCTTCAGGAGTCCTCCCCGAAATGGATGGGAATTGTCACTTGATAGCATTTAGCAAATAGGGCAGAACTCGGAGAACATCTGTTCTGAAGATGACAGAAACTGTCAAAACTGTAAGGCAATTACACTAATCCACCCTCTCCTAATAGCAGGCCCATCAGTCTGGCCATGCTGGAAACCTGTTAGAAATATATGGTCTTTCAGAGTGATTTCTGTATTTATTTTCTCTTCCTTCCTCTCTAAGGGGTAACTCAGCCCTGTATATGCAAATCATAGAATATGAAGTGTTTATATGAGGAAAAAAAAAAACCACAAAATCCCAAAGTAACAAAAAGAACCAAAAAACTTTGGTGAGAAAAGCGATACCAAACCAGTGCAAAACAAGGCTTCAGAGGAGAGAGTTATCATTTTGCCTATTTATTTGGGGACTAATATATTTGAACTACAGCTTGACCTTCAGAGATGTCTCTGAAATGAGAAGGTGAGCTCAGTAGCATGGGAAGTCGTTGCCTCCTGGTGTGCCTGAATAACCCCTGCAAGTTTTATCTTACCAGAAGAAGATTCTTGGAGGAGTCGTCCGCATAAAATGGGGAGTGCTTTTGACTACAATGTACGTTCTGAAAATGTGAGCTGGTGAGAATTTTGACCGCTTGACCACAATGACGGGGTTGTGGTGGTGGTAGGGTGTGCCAATGCACTCCGTGCTGGGTTGAGCTGGCTTGCAAAAGATGCTCAGAAAAGTTGCTACTAAAATAAAACTGGAGAAGGAGTAAAGTATGCAAGCTTGCAGTGAGCGGGAGACAGAAATCCTAGGCATTTGCAATCTCTTGCCAAATCCATCCATCTCTTTTCCCACATTCTCTCTCCATTTCTGAAGGACGATGCTTAGCAGTTACTTTCTGTCTTCAAAAGTAATAGATGTGAGCAGCTGTGACGTGGCAGGGTTTTACATTTAAACTGTTATTAGCATGTGTTGGAGGTATATATTCAAGCAAAGTGACACTTAAAATATATTCCATGTTGTACGCCAATACCCTACAGAAAAGCCTGACGTATCAGTAACCAAAATTAGCTGTGGAGGCATATCATCATATAAGCTGGGTTTTTCTCTGTGGAATCACAGACCACTACATAGCAATTTACTTAGGTACTTGCAATGCTTTTATTCATGCTGTTTTTCCCTCCCCACTATCTGGGTCTGTGTTGTTGATTTTCCGTCAGACAGTCACTGGTGCGCCCTGACCAACACGGAGGTTCTTTTGGCTATGTGGTATGATACAAATCTCTGCCTTTGAGCCAGCTGCATCCCTAAGCTGCCAGGCTGGGGCAATGGGGGAAGGTTTCCTTGCTGCAGAGGAGGAACCGAAGCACGGTAACTCAGTCGCCACTGGGGGAAGTGGTTGGAGGTATTGTATAGAAAAACTGTTGGAGAAGAGCTGTCCTGTGTTAGTGCTTAGTGTGAGCAGGACCAGGGGTGGGGGTGGGACATATATCACGTAACCCCAAACGCATGGTAGGATGGGCTGCATCAAGCTGGCAGCAGCACTGTCCCAGGCTGACCATGGCACTCAGTGGGGCCGGGCAGGTGCCCCGGCACTGTCCTCCACTACCTGTGGCTGCCTGGGGAGCCACAACCAAGCACTTAAAGTCAAGTGGTATGAATTTCTTCCAACTTTGTTTTTTTTTTTTATTTTTCTTTCAGTTCATTCTGGAAGGAGCTGCTTCTTCTCCAGTAAATTACAGATATCTCCACTGCTGCAGTCACAAGTGTGAAAAGTGTCCGAGCTAGCTTTAACCAAGCTTGCCCGGGTGGTTGTGGTTGCCATGAAGCCACAGTAATAGATGCTTTATCATGGTATGGTCAGTGGTCAGTGTCTCCTGGGTCCTGATTAGATTTATGTGGTCTGTGCTGATATTTGTAGCTTCACTGGTGTGAACAGCAGTGCTGTTCAGTCTAGTTTAAAATTAGGTTAGGTTTGCTTATCTGTGCTGCAGTTGGATTTTGTGTACAGCATCAACACCTTGCTAGTACAGAGCAAGAGCATCTCTGGTGGGAATGATGAGAAATAGCTATTGCTTTTTAATTTGTGTTCTGTCTTATTTTGCGGTATCTTTCTCTGGAGGGTTTCCTTTGCACCCACTGACTAAGGAGTTAAAAGATGTGAAAATTAGATCCAGCAACTGTTTGGTCAGTTGAAATAGTGTCTTTGTAGTTAGCAGTGAAAATCAGGCACCCTAAAAAGATGACAGGAAAGCTTTAGGAACAAAATACAGTGCTGGTGGCTGGAGAGACCTCTTGTGTACCATGTACGTGCCTGCTGGCCTGTGCCCTTTGTCAGTGCAAAATTCTGCCAGAATCTGGTTTCACGCACCAAAACTCACTTCTGCAAATCTCCCTTTGGAGAATCTGTTGCCACCACGAGAGTTTAAATGAGATTCCTCAAATCTCGGTTCACCTGGCTCAGGACTGCTTTGGGAGCATGGTTGCTTTGGTGTAGGGTGCAGCGAGCCCTTCGTGCCTAGCCGGGGGGTATGGATACCTCCTGAAGACCTTGGGCATGGAAGTGCATGTGATGGGCACCACAGCTCTGTTTGGGTTTGCCTCCGTGATGGATGCCGCCATGGCGGTAATCACCCGGCCCCACAGCCTGGCAGCTGCGTGTTACTGAAACCCAATTTTCAAATAGGAAATCGGCCTTTTATCTTTGGTACTTGCTACATAATGGTGCAGAGCCTTAGACAGCTGAACCTCACCATGGTTTATTGCGCAGTTGTAAATCGTAATTGGCTGACTAACCTTCTCTGATGTTAAGTGCCTTAAAAGGTTGTTTTTCCTTTATTTTAGTTTAGTTTTTGTTTCTGGCTTTATGCGTTCTTTCTGTTTATTCTGCTACTAAAACGTAATTAGAAATTAAAAAGAACAAAGGAAAACCTCCAACCCTACTGGTGTAGATTAACATGAATCATCATCTCTTGAAAGTGTGTGTAATCCAGAGCTCTGCAACCTGATATACATCCCCTTCATTTGGTAAATATTTAAAATATCCACAGACATTTTTTCACATTCTTGAGTAAAGACCACATCACCATGTGGTCACCCTTCTTTCTGTTTTTAAGTATGGATGTTTCGAAGCCAGGGTTTATTTACTTAAATGTTTTTCTTTTTCTTTTGTAATTTCTACTATTTATTGCACTATACAAAACCAAATATAAAGGAAGAGAGACAAAACTATAAATTTATTTGCCTTTTAATAATAAAAATGAGTACATTAGAAAGAAATTGTAAGCAACTTTAAATAGTGCCAAAGGCTGTAGTCTTTGAGAACAGTTGAACTGGAAGGTTCAGATAATGAACAGAGTTGATGATGCCTGTAGTAAAGTGGATTAGCTCCTACAAATTGTGTTACACCATGTATCTTTACATAGCTAATCTTCCACGTTTGCAATTTTGGTCATAGGTTCTTGGGGAGCGCCTGGATAGATTATAGTTCTCCAAAAAGTGTTGTAAATGCCAGTGTAGTTTTCGAAGGAGAAAAGAGAAAAATCTTCATAGCTTTTTCTCTGGGTCGTACGGCACTGCCCCATTGGCAGTCATTACTTCCTGCCCTTGAGCAGGAAATGCTGACTTCTTTCTCTTTCCATAGCAGCTATTTCTCTTTGATATATCTTTCCAGCTTGGACTTTTGTTAGGGACTCTCTACGGCTGCCATAGAGGTGCCTTTCCTGTGAATAAAGCACATTTCTGAGAACAATGCAAGCATATGTTCTTCTGTCAAACTATATTAAGGTAAAAATGTGCTGTTCTGTGGATTATGTTTTTGGTATCATCAGGGCACCAGCTCTGATGGTGGCAGCACTGGTGGGCTTGTGTGTTGGGAGATGCTGATGTCCCAGGACCGTTTCCACCAGGCAGCATGTGCAAGGGCTGTCCCGGGAAAGCAGGACCTCCAGGCAGCACAGGCCATCCGTGTGCCAGGAAAGTAGGAGCTCCAGGCAGCACAGGCAGCTCACCAGACCGTCCATGTATGGGAAACCCTTTGTAGGAGACTCTTGCCTAGGTCAGGGCAGGCAGCGCATCCCTCTTTCCCTGCCTCCAGCGGCAGCAAGGGGTTTTGTGCTGGTAGCTAGGGACCGGGCCCTTCACTGTGCCACTCAAGATTTTTTCCTTTAACCAGACATTAACTGGTAACCTGGTCTGATACTGGCGTATTTGCTTATTTTAACAAATGTTTTGTATCCGTTTTCCTTCACACGTAGGAGGTGTCCTTCTGTGCAATTTCCCACTGGCTTGAAATGTCCTACCAAACTGGGACTGTAATTCTAATTATGGAATGATATTTGACTTATTTTCTAGGAAAATAATGTGAATTATGATTTTTTATTTGGAACAGGTCTTGTCAGTGTATGCACATGCGGATTTCTTAAGCAGCACAGGAGCTCCTTAAATACCATAAATTGTGCTTTGATTCATACTTAAGCGTAGACTAGAATGATGCTAATTTTTTTTTTGTTTTAAGGAACAAATAGCTTAACTTTCAAAATATGTCAAATTCAGTTGCTTGTGTTTGAAAGAAGAACAGTCTTCACAGTTAAGGGACTTGAAAAGCCTGGAATCAGTTCCCTGCTATTCTCCAGCACTTCTTGCATCTCCTTGGGGAGGCAGTTTAGGCTTTCAGTGTTCAAATCATCATCTCTAAGATGGGGATAATAAAGACTTTCCTAGTGCCTAGGAGTGTTGACATGACAGATCGACTGATGGATCATTTATGGGTTTCAAGAGCTCTTATGATCCCCTCTGTCGCTATAAACCTCAGCCTTTCCCAAAATGCAGCTACCCACTGGACCTCTTCAGCCTGGATGTATTCGGTGGATTATATCCTTATTACAATGGTTTTCTGTGTAAATAATTTGATTGCCAGAGTGAGCTTCCTCTGCCTTTTGTCAGATGGGGCTTGAAGTCATCAACAGTTCATGACCGTAGTTGTGCGAAGAGGGACATTGCCAGGTGCCCTTTGGGGGTGTTTCCCTTTTTTTGCAAGACTTTCCTGGAGCCCCTCAGCTCTTCTGGCTGGAACTTGGCGTTGTGTCTCACGCTTTCATGGGAGGTGGGTACATTTTCTGTGGCAGATGGAATGTGTATGTTCTTTCACTCAGTTGGCATCCCAAAGCACTTGCCAAGTCTTTTGATCCTCTTGCAAAGAGAAGCATTCTGTATAAGGCTGAGGCCACTTTCAGGGACAATCGACATTGCCCCCTACTTTAAAGTAGGGGACTGAAAGGGCAATGTAATTTTGCAGACTTTGGACCATCAGGTTGGTATTATCAGCAATCTCTGGATCTCATTTAAAATCCGGTGTGTTTGCCATGCTGTGGTGCTGGGTCAATAGCAACTATGAAGCCTGAAGATCTGCATCATTTTTGGTGATTTTCTATGAATGTTTTTGTGTTTTCCCCTCATTCAAATTCTGACCCAGTGTTGCCTTGCTTAGTGCTGTGTTACTCAGGGGTACTTCTTACCTGACCCCTTCTTGCATCAAAAAACGTGTCAGCTACATCATATTTGTGAAGTCAATACATGTAACGTGCAGCATCTTTATCAAGTATACAGGAGCCTGGAATTACTGTAGCTCAGGGAACATGGAGTTCATGTGCATAAGCAATTTACCTGCGCTCTTTGGTGTCTTCCCATGTAAATAAGCCTTTGGTTTGTGATATCTGTTGGGATGGTTGACCACTGCTTGGGATTTCTGCATTTATCTAACTGTGAAGGATGTTACTGGGCATCATAAAGAATTTGTGACAAAGTATGGCATTTGGAGCTACTACTAGCAGTCACTAACTAACAGTATTTTGTCCTGCTGTTGGGTTTTTTCCTCCCTCGGCTAGAGGGAGAATCATAACCTTAACATTATTTAATTGGAGGCTTTTTGAGTTAATGAATTTAACTCTTCACTGCCTTTGGTAGCATGGTTTTATGAGTATTTTTAATTGATCTTATTCGTATGGAAATGCAATCTCGCATTAATTTAACAAGATGGATTCAAGTCACTGGTCAGCCCAGCTGTTCAATCAAGGATCTTGCTCGGTGCTATTTATTGGGTTTGGTTTGAAGATTATGGCCACCCCAGAAACAAAAAAGGAAAAGCACCTACTGATGGTGAAATCCGGTATTTGTAGGCAGGTTCACTGATGGATATTATTAGCTTGGAATTGTCCTGGCCCCAGCAAATAAGTACAGTTTTCTTTTCTCTCCACTGAGTTTCACAAACACAAATAGAAATACGGAAAGGGGAAGGGGAGCTCTTAACCTGAGAATTTCAGACCAGTTGGATTTAAGCAAACCACTCATTTATTCTTAGATTAATGGCTTGCAGGCAGACTCTATCAGTTGTGGACTGTATTGTATTAATTTGCAACAGCAAGAGTTAATGCTAGTAATTGCTTTTCCTCTATAGAGAGAGCCTGTAGTAGATTGTTTTTACATGGCAATCTGTGATTGATAGATCAGGGAAAACAGGACCAGAGAAGGTTACTGCCTCCCAACCACTTCCCCCTTCAAATTAAAATAATTTGCAATTTGTAGGGTGCCTTGTCGCACGTGCTGTGGGAATGAAGCAATAAACACACTAGGCTGCATTCCCTTAAACCAGTGAACCTCTTACTGCATTTCTTTCACCAAATCAAACACGTCATGTTGTTGGGAGTCCATTGAAAACAAGCGTGCTGGTGAAACAGCCCCCAGACCCCTTCAGCAAACTTCCTGTACGGTCAGGCAGCGGACCTGATGAAAGAGCCTGTTTGTGAACCTTTGGATTCCTTCCATTGATTTGTAAATCCACTTTAATAAAGTACTGCCGAAGCTAGTGAAATGAGCAACCGACGTTGGGCTTCCATCAAGTTTGTAACAAATATCTGATGCAGCTTGTGTCACTGGCGCTGGCACATGCTTTTTTAAATATTTTTTTTTCCGCTGCGTTGGATCGTATCGAGACTGGGGGAGTGGGGACGTAGGGGGAAAAAAAACCCACAGCCTCCATCAGCCACACATTACATGGCTGCTTTATTTTTCACTGCTGCTAAAACTCATCTTATTTAATATCGATCATACCAAGGAGCCAGCAAAGTACAGTGTTAATTGGGTCCACTGGAATTCTTGTCCCCTGGGAGGGAGAGCTTCCTAGGCAGGGAGGGCGGAGAGAGGGAG
>VZSZ01011368.1:332149-374744 GCA_013398815.1 Ibidorhyncha struthersii | reverse complement strand
TTGCCTAGCTGTCCTGTCAGCATTGTTCTAATGCTCATTCCATATGTATGTCACATAGGAGCAGTACCCTCCTCCTCCTCCTCTCCCTTCCCCCCATCCATGCATTTGATTTTTTTTTTCCCTAAAGACTGATTTCTTTTTCCCAAGGAGCTTGCAAACAGGGAAATTCAAACTGCACGATCCTGTGCTGTGGTTACTTCTACAGCCAAGACGAGATTTCTCTTAGAAAAAGTGTTTGCTCTGTTCCTTCCTTTCCCCGCTCCCTCTTTTTCTTCCCTATAAGCACAAAGGCTTTAAAAACTAAGATCTGTAGTTCTTTTTGCTTTTTCGCGTTACCGTGACAGCATGTATCTCTGTTGCTGAAGAATGAAGCAGGCAGGCTGGAGTTTTTTTATGTTCAGTGCTTTTGGGACCACTAAAGAGAAGTCCGCAGAGAAATATGTACAGCAGCTGTGCCAACTGAGTTTCTCATGGCTGTTATCTGTCACTTGTTCTGACTAAAAGGTAAGGGATTCTTTAATATTTTTTGTTAAAGTCTTTGTGCATTGTTTGTGCAGTGTCATTTGACATGTGCAACTAATTGGCTCAGGAGGGAGGTGGGTTACGAAGATTTTTGTGTTAAGGTATTATAGTTCACCCAAGCAAAGCTCTTTGCATCCAGAGGAGAAAAAAAAAAATCTTGTTTCTTGGAATTTTTTCCCTTTTCATCTCAAATCCTTCCTCCAGCTTTACTCGCTACTGATTGAGACATAAAGCCAAGGCATTATTGCTGCTGCTTATCTTTTCCAGTCCTCTTTCCCTACCTAGGAAGCACACGCACCCAGTTTGCGTGTGCGTGCGCATGTGTGGGATAAGGCATATCCCCTTTACATGGGAAATACTTGGCAACGTGCACGTTCTCCTCTTTTACTGTAACTAAACGTCTTCAAGCACTCTTTGCAAGGTAAGAATGCCTTAGTTCAGCACACTGCAGCTTATGCCTGTTTAAAATTATTACTTGGATTACAGTGCATACTGTGGAAAGTTATTAGTTTCCACAGAGACCAATTTAATTGGGGGTATGTGTGCAGCAGTTCTGTGTAGTGCTTTACATACGCTGCTTATGGGAGAGCATGAAATGTTATTTTTTTCTTAATTCTTGGGAAGGGTGAAGTTTACACTGTCTGTTAGGCATAACAAATGAAGTTATAGCTGAAATCGATTAAAGCTGCGGAGCAGCATAGCCTTACAAGGCTTTTCAACTTAGCCCTGAGAGTCAGAACATAGTTTATTAAAATATTTGTTTTGCACTGCATTGTACTGTGCAGAAATGTTAGCTGGAAGGCAGCTTCACCAGGCAGAAGTAGCAGCAAATGATGCCTGGACTGGATCATTACATCGTTTATGTGTTAGAAACCTGTTTAATCCATAACCTTGGTGTGCACTGCTTTTTTGTGCGTGTGTGCGCTGGATGCATCTTTCAACAGCCTCTTAGTTCAAGAGGGCTTTGTTTTATAAAATGTGTTTCAGCTTTGCAGGCAGGAGAAGTGCACTCTGTAACTGTCCCCTCAGCTGTGACACGGTCCGTTATTTGGCATTTTGGAAGAGGCTGATTTTTTAGGACTTGCTTTGGTTTCTTTCTCAGGTATTTGTGTTCTTACTTCTTAGCTGTTAGTTCTCTGCATAGAAAAGGCATCTTAGGGCTGTTCATTTCTCATGCTGTGAGATGCTCGGTGGCTAAGACAGCTGAGCGACCTCATTTAGTAATATTGCTTTACCTTGAATGTTGCATTGCTTATTTGAATAACTAGGAATGCTCCCAAATATGTCATTAGTTTAAAACCAGTCTAAAAATGCAAAGCGTGAAGGAAGAGAGAAAAGTCCTGTCTGCAGGCATTAATGTCTTTCTCTGTTGTAGCTGTTTATAATGTCATTTCAAACTCAGAGATTTCCTAACACGTGCTCTGTGACTCTATTTTCCCATGATTGTTGCTTTATTATCAGCACTGAGAAAACAGTCATTTAGATAACAGGTTTTCATTGACATCCATTTTATAATATAGAAAGGAAGAAGCAGTAATAAGTTAAATTGGCATCTGCTAATTATGCTGAATACAGATTGTGAGCTCTGCAAGTCGTCCCTTGCCTTAATGCTGTTAGCATATTTTAGCACTGGCAACCAAAGGAAAGAAACTTGAATGTTCCTGCTTGTTTTTTTTTTTTTTCCCCTAGGAAAAAAAAAAAAAGACTTGTGAAGAAATGTGAAGTTTGGGTTTTTTTTAATGTTTGTATGCTGGGTTTGAACAGGAAAGCATCACACACAGTTCAGTAGCACTTGGTAAAATTGATTAGAGATCACTGAGACACTGACTTGTCTGGTGATCACTAGAATTAATTTTGACCCTCGGTGACAAAACCATCGTTGTCTGATATAAAACTTAGGCAAGGAAAAGTTTGAGTGTTTCTCAGTCACCAAATACCTAATTCTTTCAGGACTCTGAGAAATAATAATAATAATAAAAAAAAAAAGTGTTCTGAACTTAGCTGTGGTTCTTCATACTAAAAAGCGATTTTGCTCACCTCATCTCAAAAGCGGGAGTCTTGGACTCCCGCGGCAGCAGAAGAGCTGTGCTTCTGCCCAGATGTGCCCTTTTCTGCCTTGTGCAGTTTCCCTGTGCAACAACGTCCCTGCCTGGCCGTGGCACTGAGCCCAGGCTTGGGAGACGTAGAAGCTCAGCTTGTGGTGGCTTTGCCAGGGGACACGCTCCAGCCCTTCAAGCCGTTGGCAGCGGCAGCAGAAGACATGCAAGTGGTTGTGGTGGGTCAGCCACTAGAGGGGAGACAAGAGCTGCGTTATGTTGATATCTGTTACCACGGAGTACCAGATACGATGATGTCTACGT
Organism: Ibidorhyncha struthersii; assembly: GCA_013398815.1. Classification (NCBI taxonomy): domain Eukaryota; kingdom Metazoa; phylum Chordata; class Aves; order Charadriiformes; family Charadriidae; genus Ibidorhyncha; species Ibidorhyncha struthersii. The sequence continues at coordinate 371,862 of VZSZ01011368.1, read as the reverse complement.
AGGGGGTTGTAGTGTGCAGTGGAAATATCAGACCTAATCTGGATCCTCTGGATGCTGGGAGCATCCAGCAGTGGTTGCGTGGGCATAGCATGGGCTGATACAGGTCCTCTTCCTCAAGGAACGCCACACTTCTGTGGTGAACAGCGTCCCGTTACAAGTTTAGATATAGCAGAAACATGTCTACGCTTTGTCTGCGCTGGAGGGTCTGTGGTTTTCTGTGTGTGGACCTGCCTGAGTGTCGTGGTGCACAACCTCCCTTTTGCCCGGCGTGGACGAGAGCTGTCTCAACCTTAGTGCAGGTGTCCAAATTCACTCTTGCGTCTCTGTGGTGGAGCTTTTTGCTGTGAACTTGACAAAAGCAGGAGGCCATAAGTTTTTTGTTTGCTTCTCGTATCTGTAGATGACTATGGTGTGCCCTAGATTGCTTTAATTGGAGCTGAATGGTGACAGGTGGCTGGTAGGCATTAGCTCAAGACCTCAAAAGTTGAAGGAAGTGTCTTTCCTCCCTTCTTGGTGGCTTGAATCTTCTTCTGTATGATCATATGCAAAATTTTTACCAGTAATGATGATTTGGCACATAGATTTACCCTAAGTTGTTTCATCCTTCTCTAGAAGACAGATACTTTGAACTTAAAGTATTGCCCTGGGTGATGGTGATGGGCACGCTGGGAATTATCCTGCTCAGAGAGGAGCAGGGCTGAGTGGAGGTGGGAGAGTGCCCACCTTGTGAGTCCTCAACGTCCAGGTAAAGTTTCCTGGGGACTGGCAGGGCAGGACCCGCATGCTTTGGATGTGGTGTGGTGTGTTATGGCAGTGCTGTAACTCTTGTCTTCATGTGAGCCTAATTTTGTTAAAAGTGATGTCAGAGTCTTTTTAATAAGACATTATGATTTTGGCTTCAATTTTAGGTTTTCTTACCCTCTTACGTGCATGTGTGAAATGCAAAGCATATTTAATGAGCGAATACTTCAGATGCTTCCAAATTAATTAAAAACAGTTCCACATCTGGAATAAATCCAGTACCTTTCAGGGATGGCTTCAGCTTCATGGGTTTTCCCTCTTGTGAGAAGCCCTGCGAATATCCCCATGCGGATGCTTGTGAAAGCCAGAGTAGCCGAATCCGGGCTTATTTTAGAAAAGAGAGAGATCTGAAGCCCACAGAGATCAATGGGATCTCAGCCTTTATTCCAGCAGACTTTGGATAAGACCAAATAATATATATAATATGATACGCCTATGCACGGTCAGGTATTTTCAGAGTATCCTGTCTTGAAGGTATCTGTGCAAGTCTTAATTAAAATGTGCTTTTTCTCATGCTTCGTCTGCTGTTTAAAATTATGCAGATTTCAGTAGGGCTTGAATTAGGCACCACAAACAAAAAAGTGTTTTTATAATGACCTTTTTTTTTCTTCTCTCTCCTCTGCCCCAAAAAGTAAACAAAATGATCAGATTTTTCTCTATGGGAATGTTGTGATTTAAACTGACACAACTAAGTGACCTAAAGATGGGCTTATTGCATAGATAAAAAATGCAGGGTTGGGTTGTTTGAACTGCATTAGCATCAGAATAAGAAATGGCAGGGCGAGTTGGCCATGCAGAACTGGGGAGGGTTGTTCTTTGGAAAGCCTCCGAGCTGGGAATTCTTTTCTGAGCCATAAATAAATAAATCTGTGTCCTGAGCAATTAATGAATACAGAAGTCTGGGCAACTTTAAGCTGTTTGGGATATTTAAAAAACCCATATGGTGCTTTTGTTAGTGTTGTTGATTTCCACCCCCCGACCCCCCCCATTATTCCCATTTTAAGGGGAGTGGGGGGTTGACCTTCTTTATTTTTTCTGAAAGATGTTGATGAGAATGTTTTTTGCCAGTGCTGTTCTGTAAAACTGCTGTTAACTCCCACATTGGTTTCAGCATGTGTTGCACCAAAATGCTGCCCCTGAAACTTTTGATCTTCTAGATAGAGATCAGGATTGCAGACAGCTTAGTGTTTCGAGTACCTTGTCTTTGGAGTTGTCCTCTGGCTGCTTGTGCTGCTTACTCCAGTGTATGCCAAGAAAATTATCTTGCAGTGATCCTACTGTGAATGCATATAGAGCTTTTCCGGGGGATCTCAGTGTGTCTTACAGACCAAAACTAATTAAACCTCACAACATACACAGCAGGCAGATAAGCATGAACCATGTAAGTAAGCTAAAAGAGAGAGGTGAAGAGCTCAACTTTCCCATGGCAGTGAACAGTGACATTCCTGTTGAATGGAGTTAGAGGTGCCTTGTACCTCTGGAAATGAGGCCGCTGCTGACTTGGCTGGGAGAGCTACTGTTTTGGTGACAGACTTTGTGGAGGCAGTTAATAGCTGCAGTTTTGCATTCAGCACCGGTCTTTTAGAGATCAGATCAGTTCAGATCCCCTCAACGTTTCCTTGCTGGTGAGTTCTTGGTGAGTCTGCACAAGCAGCAGCATTCTGGAAGGTTGTTGAAATATCCCCTTACCCTTCCAGACTTGAGTTTTCTGGATTAAGCAGCTTTGGTTGGGAGCGTAACTTTTAAGTATCATTTTGCATTAAGCCAAAAGTGCCCAGCTAAGGTGCACCAGCTCTCACAGTGCTGACGGGTTTTGACCATTGCTGGGTTTTGATGTCATTGGTGTAGTGTTTCTAGTAGTTCCAGCTCTGATGTGGCTTTTGAGAGATGATTGATATTCTCAAGATTACTGCTGTGGTCACTGTTGGTCGTAGGCAAAGAAAAAAACAGCGCTGGTGAAGTGGATGAGCTGGAAGTGTAGTAAAATGGAGTGGAAAAGAGAAAGTTCACTTACTTAAACTGCTTCAAGTACACAACTGCTTCAAGTAAAAGAGTACAAGGCGATGCCTTTAGAAAATGAAGTTTTTAGTCAGTCTGGTAAACCATTTTGAAATTATAGAGGGAGTTTAAAGAAAGCAATCTAAAGAGAGAACTAGGGAAGCATCAGATAATTATGGTACTATAGGGCAGATTTGCAGATATGCTGATACAATGCAGGAATTGCCATTAGGGCATGCTGTACAACTGGGATATATTGACAAAGAGTGAGAAAAAAAGGAGTTGTGAGAGAAAGCTATGGCCCTAATTTCTATAGCCTTTTAAGAAAACGTCTTAGGCATAGGAGCCAGCTAAAAAGGTTAATTGGGCAAGATCAGTTATTGTGGTGTGTGAAAGTGAGCTTCAGAGCTTGACAGGAGAAAGCACCAGACAAAGCAGCGAGGTGTTTCATGAGATGAAGCTGTTTGTGGTGGTGAGAAATGAGGATCAGCCCCAACACTGATCTGGAAGAGGGGAGGTGGAAGAAAGGCGACAGAATTTACTGAAGATGTGAGTGCTGTTTCAATGATGCAAGACCCCCCCCAGAGCAGTGTGAATGGAAAGAGAAGGGCAGACAAGTGGCCTTTGGATCTACATACGGAGGCAATGAGGTTTACAGCAGCAAAGGAGTAAAGTTTGTGAAAACCGAAGAGACGAGGCACAAAAGAAGAGGCAGCACGAAGACGGTGGAGCCTTTTTTACCGAATCAGCACAGTGCCTGAGAGCATCCAAAAAAGCAAGAGAGTTGTATGACTTTATGTGCCGTCGGGCATGAGCTGGCAGCCGGGTTATTCTAGCACTTGGCTATCTCTGCCTGAGGCCATACTGGAAATACTGTGTGTAGCTTAGACTATCTGCTTACATAAAGGGTGTTACAGTCATGGAAAAGAATGAGCCAAAGGGAATGTAAAGGTCACAGTGAAAGATTACAGGGGCATCCGATGGAAGCAGCAGGGATGTTGAGGTATGTGCTTCCATAAAGCTGTCACTCGTACTGGAAGGGAGGAATACCAAAGTTCATCCACAAAGCGATTGGGTGGTTGAACCTGGCTGGAACTGCTTTATATTCAGTGGTTGGTGGGTGGAATAGGCTGCCACAGAAATCAGGAGAATAAATGAATGCTTGCTGAAATTGAGCCTAAAAACTAGGGATTTGGCGTGATGATCTAAGTGCTAACAACAAAGAGCGGGAGTTAATTTTGCATTGGCTTCCTTACTGTAGACCTGTCTGTCTTCCTAAGAAACAGCCCCGAGAATGAGCTGTTGATATCAGAGCATAAGCATTTGTTTTTAAATTCATTTTAGTAATGTGGGCTAAAGTCAGTTTGTGTTAGTGCTTGATGCTAATGAAATGGATTTCAGTCCACCAGGCTCTGGAGAAGAGCAGAGTTTCAGTATTTCTCCTTTTGCACATCTGAGTTTGCTGAGAAGTTGGCGCAAAGGACAGCGTCTCTGCTTCATTTGTTGCTGGTTATGCAGTTCAATTAGTGCCCATCATTACAGATTTGTGAACAACTCTCATGAAGGTGAATACGGGCTTAGGGAAATCTGCAACTCTGCAGAGGAACTCTGTAACTAGATGCTAAGAAGGGGCTGTTCATAGAGGGCAGACAAAAGAGTCCTTTATGCAAAAGTAGCTTGTTAGCTTTTTGTTTTTAAGCTGTAGCATGTCTAAGCGATCAGGGTGTCACACACTAATAAACTGGCCAGTCCCTCTGGAACAGACATTCTTGATGGTGATTTAGAAGGTGCATTTATACAGTAGTCTCCAACTTCATTACTACTCTGTTTCCTTGGATACTAAGCATTTTGCATATAATTACGAGAGGGACGTTAACAATGCTTGGTGGTTCTAATGGTTTTAATAAAGTTTTTCATATTACTTGGTTAGTGATTCTCTTTTTTCCTTAAATTATTTATATCAGAGAGGAAAAACAAAAGGAAGTGATTTTTGTCAGCTAATTTGCACAACTTCTTTTGAGCCAAGAACAGGTTTTATTTCATAAAGTGTGGAAATCCTGCATGCTATTTGTGGAATTATGTCGCTGAATGGGTTGTAAATAGGAGTCGAAGTGCTACTATTCATTGCAACAGCAAATTCACACTGTTTGGGAGCAATCTTACAATAGTAAAGAAAAAGCTGTTTAAATGCTGGGCAGTAAACAAAATTTGTTATGGGTGTGAAAGCATTTAAATACTTCATGTGTCTATTTGAGACTTGGGTATTTTGATAGTGTTCAGTATGTTTCTTGAAGGTACTTTCTGCTCTTTACACACCATCTTGGTTGCCTCAACTCCGGCTGTTGTTTGACAAACAGTTTGAGCTGCCATGGACATGGAAAGGATCCCTCCCGCCTGCCCCAGGCACCCGTTCCCATCTCCCTCCCTCCCTTTTGTTCGCAGGCGTATTTGCAATAGGGCGGCTCAGTCTCCAGTGAGAACAAAATCAACAAAAAAAATACAAAAAAAAAAAAAAAGAAAGAAAAGAAAAAAAAAGGGGGAAGGGAGGGTGAGGGGGGGGCCCTGGACAGCTGCTTCGGTGGCCACGGTGGCTTATCCTGCCATAAAGTGATCACCAAGCTGTGGCGTGAAATGATTGTGCCTGAATATAATAGGTCTTTGCTTCAGTTGTAGAGCGTCTGCAAGTTCTTGCAAAGAGGTTGGTAGGAGGATCAGGCTGCGATGGCCGGGCTCGCACGGTGATGTGCGGTGCTGTACCGCACGCTGTGGCCCATCGCTGATCCTGCAGGTGAACGCGCAGCTCTGTGCCTGTTACCTCCACGGCGTGCAGCACGTCTGCTCGTTCCACTGCCTGTCAAAGGATGCGCTTACGTACACTTGAGGAATATCTGTTCGGGAGCACTATTTTTGGGTGTCAAAAAAAGTAATCAATGCTTTCATGCACTTTGAGACCTCATTGGACCTTAGGATATGCCCTCGAAACACAGCAACAAGAATTTAAACTCTTAAATGACTGCAATTGTCAAAAGCTGTGTAGTTACCTGAGGTATGAGGGCAGCTGAGGACGGGGAAATGGGCTGTATGTGTGTCTGTGTGTACACTCCCACTCACACTAGACGTATGCTCACTTATTGAAAGCTTTTTTTAAGTTTGAACCGTTCTTCTAGTGTTAAAAGAACTACTTTATGTTCCAACTGATACTTTTTCTTCAGAGAAACATTATATTGTGTAGTTCATTTAATAATAAAATCATTTTTCCAAAAGCCACAGAATACAGAATTTAATACAGTAGCACTGGAACATAAATTCTAGGGATGCATCTGAGATGGCTCTTTTACAGTGCACTCAGTTTTATTGCAGTCCTCATAGTGGCTTTCATATGCCAAAAACTATTGAGAGCCTTTTCTTATAAAAGTGGAATAGAAATGTATTATAGCCACAGACATTTTCTCCTTACACGTAACAGTTTCACAAGTGAGACTTGCTTCTTTTTCCCCCCTTCTGTACAGATTTGTAATTTTGCTGGGTTTCTTTTGGTAAGCTGTTGCATTGCTATTTTATAACTCTTAACTTTTTTGCTTTATACTTTTATCTTAAAAATACAGAGGAAACAGATAGCGCAGCTTCAAATCAAGCAAAGTTACTCCTGATGACATTGATATTTGACCTGATGCTCTCTGACATAGCTTCGTATTTTTCTTTTACCTTTCCGGAGATTTGCAGGGGTCAGATTGAAATGGCAGCTGACTTTCAATCGGTGCATATTGGAGCTTGAGGAAGAACAACTATATGAAAGTAGCGCCTTGCTGTGTGAAACTTCATTTTCAATTGAGGTTTTAAATTCAGCAGCAACGAGCCTCACTGGGCATGAGTTAGCGGTTATTGTTTAGACTGGAGTCCTTTTATTTCAGGTGAGCATCTTTTCCCATCTCTTGTCTGAAAAGAGAAAGCGGGGAAACGGTGAGCGTGTGTCTGGGAGGCACGTGGTGTGGGTTTGCATCTGTGGGATGCACTAAGAGGGAACATCCATGTGCCTTTGCCCGGGGCAGTCCCTGGGAGCTGTGTGCCGGCACAGCTTCTTTGAGTGGCGGAGCAGCTCAGCACAGCCACACCTGGATTTTGGAGGTGCAGAGAGGGATGTGGCGGGATGATACGGGGTTGCCGGCATTGCTTCCTCCCCTCCTGGTGCACAAACAGAAGATGTGGAGCCAGCGGCTGGCTGTGTTTCAGGGACATGGATCAGCACCTTGGGGAGACGTGACCTGCAAGCACCGAGTTGGATATTCAGCGTCACGCACTGCAAGGTGTCCACCTTGATAACAACTTCTCTGCCTGTCAAAGCATGCAAGGCATGGGGTGGCTCCCATTAGGAAGATTTATCTGCTGGGGCTGTGAGGAGTCGGTGTGGCACCACTGCACCATGGGCTTCCAGCAGGAGGGGACAAGTCCAGACCAAGGAGGCTGGCAGCAAACCGGGGTGAGACACGATCAATGCACGGTCAGAGGGACCAGGCTTGACCCTGTCTCATGTGTTTGGGTGGCTTACCCCACCCAGTGTTTGGTGTGCATGCGGCGGTTGCTTTCTGTCCAGAATTTGAGAGAAAAGATTTGCAGGTTGACCTTGGCTAGCAGATGATCCTGACTCCAGGAGAGCAAATGCTGAAGGCTGAAGCATTAAGAGATGCGCCTGTTCTTCCTAGTGGCTACTATTTTCAACAAAATAATGGAGTCATGACACTGTTGTCGTCGTTGTGGAATCATGACACTGTTGTTGTTGTTCTTCTTCTTCTCCTCCTCCCCCTCTTTCTTCTCCTTCTGCTCCTGCTTCTTCTGTTTCTTCTTCTGCTGCTGCTGCTTATTCTTCGGCTGCTACTGCTGCTGCTGCTTCATATTATTATTACCCCTGCCTTACTGGTCTCTATTTCATGATCAGTGTCTCCAATTAACTTTTCAAGATCTAGATGTAATTTTGAACACTGAACCCAAATTTCTGAACTGTGACTAAGTGATGAGTTTTGAATGGTAGCCACTGCAACGGTGGTGAGAAACAACTGTATGACCTTCTGTTTTGGAAATTTATCCCTTTAATGCTGGTGAGCGTTGCTTTGTCGGGAAGCCTTCCTGCCCCAGTGAGAGTGGGCAGTTGGAGTACGGGGGGGTCTCCTGTGTGGCCTGGAGCGAGCGGCTTGAGCCATTGGTGCCCGTTTCCTAATGTGCACATGGGCTGAGTGTGTGCCCTTACCTGGTGTTCAAATACGCATGGAAATCAGGGAACTGGCGGGCAGTGCTGTCAGGGCTGGTGTAGGCGCTTTTCAGTCAGAGCTTTTCTGACAGCCAGTGGATGTGGGCGCTTCAGGGAAGTGCTGTATCCATAAGGATTTTGGGGGGTAGATAGCAGTCTGCTGTGGAGTAGTTACTGCTTCCCAGCATGGCTGGTGGTGAGGCTTTCCATGCAGCCCGGGCTGCTGTGCTTGTTTAAAATGCCTTTCATGGAGAAAGGGCAGATTGTCACTCTGTGAGGCTGTTTTCCCTATTTTTCCATGCGGGACTCCTGTAGATATTTGAGGGAACCGCATGATTCTCCCCAGGGGAGCATGGAGCTCTAGTAGTGAAGAGGGCTAAAAAAAAAAGACAATCTTTTTTTAAAAAAAAAAGTTTTGTATGATTTTGACAAATGAAACTGGCTTATAAATGAAATGCTCCTCTTTCTGAGGTTCTGCCTTTAATGCCAGATATTTAAAAGGCACTTTTCCAAGGTGATTATTGAAACTCTGTATTAAGAGGTACCTCATTTAATCTAGCATATGCTGATTGCCATGAAGATATTTTCAATAGATACTGTGCAGTGGTGTCTGTCATTCTCCAGGACATAAATAACTGCTGGACTGTAGATGACTGTGCGGCTAACTGACGGCTTATGGGTAACCTCTTTTCTGGCACAGAAATAATGGGTTGTTTGTTCCTCCAGTTGAAATCCTGATGTGTTTTGATGTTTCTGATTTACATTTTTAGTGCTGTTCCTGATACCGTTCAGTGTTCTGGGAATGGTCTTTAAACTTGGTGTTTGTTTTGGAGTGTTGGTTTTCCAGCGAACAAATATGTAATTAGCAATTAATGGTTTTGCTATAAATAAACAAAAGCGAACAGTTCAGCTTTAAATAGTGATCTCTGCTCTGTGGAGGTTTTAATTGGGCTGTGCCTGCAAAGTTGGACCTTTCCAAACATGCAACAGGCTTTGAGGGTCTCCCAGCTGCGGCGAATGAACTGGGCAAGTTGGAAAGCTGAAGCCGTTGTGGTTTGAGTTAATCTTTGGTTAGCTAAAAAGTGGTTGTCGTCTCAGATAACTGTGCATGAGCCGACCATTGGAGGGGGGCAGAAGGGTGCATGGTTTCAGTATGGGTAACTCGTTTGAATGCAGTGGGAGTTTCAGCTTGCAGAGGACTTTCAGTGTTGTGCCTGTCCCTCGCTGGCTGCTCTCCAGGGTGCGGGTGCCTGGTGGAGGTGGGACCGGAGGTTCTTCTGTGCAGCCAAGGCAGACGACTCTGAGCACGACCAACGCTCCTTTGTGTGCATCAGAGTTAGCATGTTATGATATCCCACGCAAAGTAATTGGATTGAGCACCTTGTATGGATTCAGGTATTTCTAATGCGGCTAGTGGTCCAAGGTCAGCTTTGATGGAAGGCTTTCTTGCAGTGCTTTGGCCTTAGCACATGGGCTGGAAAGGAAATTTCTGGGTTTCTGTCATAACTTTGTTTGGTTTAAGGCTGACTTCATCTGCTTTTCTGTTTCCCACATGATTTCTGCAGTGTGGAGTCCACTTATCTAAGAGAAACTGTGATATATTTTACCTGATGTATCCATACGTTGGTTCTTACTTAGGCAGGTTAACCAATTTCCATGGCTTGAGCTGGATGTAATTTGAAAAATTGATGGCAATAGCCCTTTCTCTAAACGTTCCCATTTAAACAAACTGCAACTTTTCTGATTTTTCGCACAGGAAGATTTAGAAAGCAGGAACTGTATTCATCAACGATTGTTCTCTTTGGGTTTTTTGGGCTTAGAGGAAGATCAAAATTTTCAGAGGCTACTTCATCAGGGGGCCAATGGGAGGCAGTTTTTTTGGGAGCTGTCTTTCAGGAAGGTGGTTGCTCTGCTCTTCCTGGATGTCAGACCCATGTAGACATCTCAAGTTGGTTATAGACAACTCAAGTGGGTTGCTCCAGAAGCAGAAACAGCTCTGTGTTAAGTCTGCGGCACAGCAGCAGGTGCCAGCGCCCTGCAGATTCCTGCCCTATTGGAAGAAAAACGAGCACTGCTAAATCTAAGTTTCATTCTCAAATCTCAAACTTGTTGAGAATCTCAGTCAAAATATTTGCTCCTTGCACTTCAAGCATGATCTCTCTCTATTGCTATGTGTCACAACCATCACAAAGAGAAATAGCATTGCAAAACCAATAATCCAGTTCCTAGCCTCAAGAGAAACATTTTTGTATTTTTCTCCAGAATCATAAGATTTAGGTATTTCTCAAGTGGTTGTTCTGTTTAATTGTGGTGTTTTGGCTTTTTTTTTCCTTAATGGCACCTGGATGCATCCATATGTCTTCTTCTGAGACTTCTTCGTGCATTGCTCAGGCAATTCCATTTTCTCAGGTCACTTTGACTGTTGCTCCTGCACGGACCAAACACCATCATCTTATGATAGAAACTAGAGGATCCACAAACTCAGCAGACTTTTGGAGAATGGGACTGGCATGCTATGGGCAAGAAAACGCCTCTGCCTCTGTGGGTGGTAAATGACACTGTGCTGGTTAGGGGGGACGTGTCCCTTGGTGCTGCTCACCAGCCCCCCTGGCTCACATCACCCACCAGGTCCCCCGCTCTGTCTATGCTCTTCTGTCCCCTTCTTGTTCCTATTGACTCCGTCCATACCTGCCTTTTCAGCCACTGCAGGGAACAATTCCGCTGAGACCACTTCTCTGTCACTCAGCAAATCATTTTGGGACAAACCTGGGGTTGGACTTATCCCAAGGTCTGGCATGGAGTGGAATGCTTTATCACACAGTCCCTTTGTAAAGTCCTTATGGGACTGTCATTACTTTGACTTGGCATCTTGTAATCATAGAATCATGGAATGGTTTGCGTCGGAAGGGACCTTTAAAGATTATCTTGTCCAACCCGACAATCTTTTCCCGTGTTCTCCATTTTGTATTGTGTTTTTTATATGGGGCTTTTGTATATTCATCTCTTTTTCAACCCGCCCTCCTTTTGCCCATATGTAAAAGTGTGGACTGTTTGAGCTGCCCTACCTCCACACACAGAGCGTCTGAGGGAGATAGATAATATTTTGTTCCTCTGAGAGTAGCAGCTTACCCCAGTGCTTACACCTACATACCTATTATGGCCCTGGAAACAGTAGTTGTAAATCTCGTAGACTCCTTTCTTACTATAAACTATATCCAAATAGTTTATACAAGCCTGTGCAAGCTGTCAGACGGAGGATGTGCAGTATGCCCAACACAGAGCAGACCGGCGGCCCCGGCCAGTAGCGCCTGGGACTTGCGGGAATGGGTTTGCAGGAAAACTACCCTGGAATAGAGTCTGTTAGCAGGGTGGGAACTGAGCCTTGTGTGGGAAAGGTGGAAGATGCTTTTTCAGGTGCAGGGACACCACGTTCGCCTTGGTGCTGTGCCATGGCTCTCTGACTGCTTATTCCATTGCTGTGTTTCACCAGGCATTGTAAAAAGTAGAGAACGGATTGCTCTGGGGTTTTGTAAAAAACACTCTCTGGTCTCAACTGTATTTATTACTTGCATTATGGTAAGGGTAACGTTTGGAAAGAGCCCGGTCGAATTGCCCTGCATAAATCCCATTGACGTCCCCAGGTATGCAGCCAGAAGGTGCTGCGTGGCGGGGTGCCATCCTGCCTGCCGGTCCGCGGCAGCTCTGCCGGCGTGTGAGCACAGCCCTCGGCCCCCGTGTTCGGGGGTGCTGCTCGGTAAACAACTGGCTGATTGAGGGGATCCAAATTAACGTATGGTGAAGGGAGAGCTGGGGAAAAGACCAGCAGTGACAGGAGTGGGACTCAGCAGTTCTGGATTTTTTACATAGACATTGTACCTAGAAAGAACTTTCAAACCAGGGCTCCTTGGATGGGGGTCAAAGTAGATTTTTGAAATAAGAGGGGAAAAAAAAGGCGCCAAATAAACAAGAAATGGTTTCCTTGAGTGTGTTTCATAAGGAAGCACGTAGCCCCCATGAAAATAACTGGCTCATTTTGAAACTGCCCCACAGCTTCCCTATTTTACAGTGATTAAGAAGCAGGAGCCTGGGGGGACTGGAGATACACAAAGCATGAACACTGGCTATCAGTCTTTGTTTCCCTCGGGCAGACCACCAAGGGACAAACTCAAATCCCTTGCAAGGTGGCTCCCAGGAATTCCCTTCTGACAGATCTCGCATGGTGGCAAATTATTCCTCCCCTCTGCCCACTCCNGCACCCGCTCCCCAGGAAGACAGACGACGCCTGGCTCCTGCTCGCGAGTGGAAGGATTTGCTGATGAACTGATACTTGGCAAAAATTGGTGTTGTATGGAAAAATCCCCAGCACCTGCTAGCAAAACAGAGTTATTCATAACATACGGCTGGGTGGCTAAATCTTCACTTCCTAGGGACGGCCTGGAATTACACTTGCTACATGCTGAGTGGCCTTTCTCCCGTGTGAAATTATATGCAGGCAGCAGGAGGATTTGCAGCTCTAAGGAAGGTTAGGATTTATAGCGCTGTCTTTTGCAAGGGCTTACTCTGCAGAAATGATCATTTTGTCTTCATCTTCTCTTTTTGGGATAAACACATCATGATACAATCATATATATGGAAAATCGTATCTTTGTGCTCATCGGGGAGCAGGTAGCCCCGTGAATATATCCCTGGTTGTAAATCTATCGGTGTCAGTCAGGTTATTTTCCCTCCTGTCTAGAGTTGAATGCACATTTTTAATTCATTTCTGTATGGCACAAATTCGAAATTCTTATTCTTTATTCTGATTTCTTTTCCTGGCCAGTAAATTGTTAGCCTTTCCTAGCTGGGTAAATTATTGTGGAGTGCAGCTCAAGGAAGATGTCTGGCTAGAGGAAGTGCCATTTAAATGTGCTTTTTTCCCTATTCTCATTTGACGACATGCTAGTGATCCCACCTGTGTAATAAGGGGAGAGTATAAAATCCATGGCTATCTCTAGTCCGTGCCAGAGATTTGCTGGTAGAATGTCTTTAAACTCCTAGATCGATATCTTCCATGTGCCTTAAATATGAATTTCCATGTGTTTGGAAGAGTTTTCCATAGTTCTACGCTATAGAAGAGGCTTCTTCCAGGAGAGGGCACTGACGTACACGGGCTCCCACTTCCTTGTTGAAATATTGACAACAGATTGCGAAAAACATGTTTTCCTGTCACTGATGCAGCTTGATGTAAGCCTTTAATAGGTAACAACTACAAACCAATCAGGAATTCTTTTTAATCTGCATTGCACCCTTTTTGCAGGTGCTTCTGGCCTGGTCATGCAGAGGTTTTTGTGTAGGCAGATTGTTGCTGGTGATAGAAAATAGCACTGTGAATAAGAGGCTCCATTCAAGTGCTTGGATGTGCCTTTGAGACAAACTTGTAGGTTTGCTGTTTTGATGATGAGACCATAAGAATAGATAGGCTACTGCCAATGTTGACGTTTGAGTGAGAGGAAGGATTTACTTGTAAGACTGAGTCACTTCTAACAAAATCAAGAGCTTCTGTTCCTGCTGCAGATGCGTTGCTTCACTAAATACTATTTAGACATTGTGTGCACGTGAAATTAATGCTCTTCTGATTCCTAAAAAAGACCTTTATATTTTAAAATACAACCTTTTGCTGTAAAGCTGCTTATTTAATAGAAATTAAACAGCTACCTTCTTTGGAAAGAGAATGGTGACAACTCTTCTGAGAAAAGAGCAGTAATTCCAAATTGTAGTATTTTTCCATACCATGAGGTCCTGTCCACTCCTGACCTGTGTGAGGAGGTGCCCTGCCTTTCCCAGCTTTTCCAGGAGAAATAAAAATCAAGGTAAAAACCCTTAAGCCAACGTTTCTTGTCCCTTTTTTTTTCCTATGCACACAGGTGCATTAGTACCTTGACTCTCAGAAACTTGTCATCTGAAGTTGAGAAACTGTTTTTTCTCCTCCCAGCCCAGAGGACCCTGTAGGTAAGAGCTTCACTGGCTCCTTGTGGTGAAGATCAAGTTGAAACACACTCTGCCCTGGTGAGGCTGCATCTGGAATACTGCATCCAGTTCTGGGCTCCCCAGTTCAAGAAGGACAGGGATCTGCTGGAGAGGGTCCAGCAAAGGGCTACAAGGATGATTAGGGGATTGGAACATCTTTCATATGAGGAGAGGCTGAGGGATTTGGGTCTCTTTAGTCTGGAGAAAAGAAGATTGAGGGGGGATCTTGTTAATGCTTTCAAATACTTGAAGGGAGGATGCCAGGGGGATGGGAGCAGTCTTTTTTCAGTGGTGCCCATTGATAGGACGAGGGGTAATGGGCACAAACTTGAACATAGGAAGTTCCATCTTAACATGAGGAGGAACTTCTTTCCTTTGAGGGTGGTGGAGCACTGGAACAGGCTGCCCAGAGAGGTTGTGGGGTCTACCACTCTGGAGACATTCAAAACCCGCCTGGACGCTGTCCTGTGCAACCTGTTGTAGGTGACCCTGCTCTGGCGGGGGGGTTGGACTAGATGATCTCCAGAGGTCCCTTCCAACCCTGACTATTCTGTGATTCTGTGATTCTTCTCTCTTTCAAAGGAGCTGTAGAAAGTCTTAAATAGTTGTATTGTATTAGCTAGTCACATTGCCTATGTTAATTTAAGGAAAAATCCTTATCTCATAGGGTGTAAGTGGGCTTGGAGGATAAGTAGGGAGAGAGGAAAATACTCTTTTCTTTTCCCTGTTGTGGCCTGCTGAAAGCTTATTCATTCTGCCTGCTGAAGACGTTTACCTGCTATATTCCTTATATTTTCTAAAAGTCCTTTTGGCACTCGCTTAATACTTTCAGAGTTTACCCAAGAGGTATATGCGTTGTTTTCTTTTTCAAGTATTTTACAGTATGGAGATCTTTGGGATTAGAAGAATTAGCCTTGGGAGAGAGAATCAAACAAAGAATCACACAGCACTTGTTTCATATCTGCACATTGAATTAGAGCCATGATTTTGGTGTGCAGGAATCCTGGCAGTTCCTGCGACTTGAGTCTTCCTTCTCAGTCTGGTGGGGTGTTATGTTTGGATGCAGCCCAGACTGGAGGTTGCCAGAGCCAATACGAGGAAAAGGAATGAAGCTTATACCTCTCACAATTCCTCTAAGGAGCACCAGCCACCTACAGGTCCCTGCAGCTACTCTACAAGGTTTGGGTCACATAGTTAATCTTTGTTCAAGGAGTGAAGGAAAGAGACTGAGTGGAGAACTGAATGTGAAATTATAGAGTTCTCCATGATGTTCAAGTTTATTTTAAAGAGTACTGAAACCCAACACACACAATTCTATTTGTCTGTTCCTTCCTGCTTCAAGACTAGAGTATTTAATGTGAACTAGAGTGGAAAGATGCTGAACTCCTACTTTGTGTTATCTTGTCACCTCCTTGGGTGCTTAGAGGGAGGTTTTTTCTTTTTCTCTCTGCTCTTAAGACTGTTTCTTTTCTTCAGACTCACTGTGTTGAGCAGTACCAGGGGATTTTTTTTTTCAAGTAGCTCCTGCCCAAACGTTTCAAAGTCAAGCACAAGTAATCACAACCTTTCTCTTCACTTGAAACCATAACATTTTTTTGACAAGAAGTGCCTTTAAAGAAATGTCTCTTAATTTACGGTGGGTTGCTTTGTACTTTGTTTCTGTAACCTATCACATTACATTTCCTGCGCATTGAGTATGTATGTATTATGAACTCTTAAAAACAAATATCCCAGAAGAAAGGAATTCAGTAAATGAATAAAACATTCTTGGGTAGCCCAAGTGGCAGTTTAATGGCTCAGCCATTGGGACTTTCAAATAATATAATGATGATGGCCATATAAATATATGGATAGATGAATAACTTCAATGAGGAGCTTGTTACAACTCTGCATACCACATCTAAAATGAAATCAAACTCCTAAAGTGCTGCCTGATGTGAAGGTCCAATTTTTCCAGTGCCAACCCTGAAATTATACCTAAAAATACGCAAACTGTGTGTTTGTGTATACATATGTATACAAAACTAAATTACGCATTCACAGACGCACACACATGTTGTTTCTAGGTGGAATTTAGTGTTTCAGGACTGGTCCTGATTGCACTAAACCACTAAAACTTTGTAGACTATGGATGTGACTGGATTTACAGCAGTGTGTTTGAGATTAGGCCCTGTCTTTCTCTAAAAATAAATAGATAAATGGAATGGGAGCATAAGATTGGCATGTTGTATTGCCTGGGAAAGACACAACTTTTTCATTAGGTTCTCCTAATCACATAGCTTTATAAATGTCTACTTTGATGCTTGTCTGTCATGGCAGAGTCGGTAACCTTGGGTATGGATAACCTGAAGGTAAGGTTTTAAATCACTTCTGCTGGTAGCAATGAATTTCTCAGAAAACTGATTTCTGATTATCGGGGATTTGGAAACCTGATGTTGATGGCCATGAATGACAGAGAGAAACCAGTTCAGGCTGAACTGTGGTGTGGACAGGAGAAACTAGACCATCAAATAAGATGTAAATAGGATAATACGATTCATTTCATTACTCCAAAGAGACCTGTTTCTGGGAAGCTGCTGAGCTGCATTGAAATAAAGTCTGGGTGCTCATATGAAACGTAACATCGGTCTGCATCATAAGTCAGCAAAAATTCACTTTCTCTTAGCAGTGGGGAGAAGCTGGTATTGCAGTACAGAGGAAGATGCTGAAGTCCTCTTGGTGAAAGGCAGCAACACAGTGGTTTGTCTGTTGAGCATTTTAATAATGCCACATGACAGAAGAGGCACAGCCCTTTATTTTGTTATGAGTTGGATCTCTCATTAGAATTTCTCATTCCCCTTGGCTGGCTTTTCCTTGGCAGCATACCGTATATTGGTTGTATTTTGTACTTGAGAGTATCATCTCCCACGCTAGGCTGAAGCAGCAGCTTTTAGTGGCAGTACTCAAAGTGATCATATAAAGCCCCATGAAAATAAAGGACTTTTTGATATTTTCACAGTGGTGGATTAGGTTGATGAATGTTTGCTGAGCTGAAAAATAAGGTGCCGCTGCTCTGATCTTTTAGGTGAGTGAAATGACAGCAACAATAAAAAGTCTTTTCTAGCTGAAGTAAAAAAAATCCATCCTGGGTCTCCTGGGGATTGACCTGAGTGTGGGGAGAGCATGGGGAGAACTGGTCCCTCATGTAAATGAAACATATTGGAGAATTTTGCATATTTGATGTATAAACTGTATGGGATGAGGTGCAGGGCTCATATGATACGTGCACAACAGTTGAATGGGGATATTTGGAAAAGGAAATGCCACATGGAGTTCGGTGGGGATTTGCCTGTTACTTGGGAATGCAGGTCCAGGAGGTGATACAATCTTACATTGTTATTTTCTTTTTAAAGAATTTCCTTTTTTTTTTTTTAATTTATTGGTATAATAGAAAAGAAAATAAGAAGAAAACAAAGTGGGGGGAGAGCTGCATGTGAAAATAAGTGTATTGAAAGACGAGTATCTTGACAAACACTTGGGAGAATTGATCAAATTGATCAATGTGTTAAGCAATGGGATATAGACTGTGGGATCAGAAAGTTAAGTGTTTTGTGTGAACATTATAACATCAGTGCAATAAATTGATTGTCATTAGTACTTAAAAGTGCAGTAGTCATTCAGTTATATTGGAAGTGATAACTAACATGAATTCATATTCCAAAACTTGCATATAATTTATAAATCTCCTAGGGGATGTTGAAATAATGCTGGAAATTTAAATTAACCCCTGTCATTATTGACAACTTTTCCTATCCTTTTCCACTCTGCATTCTAGCTTGGAGAAAACTACGTTTTCAAGCAGCTTTTAGATGACAATGAGAACAATGTATGTGTGCAGTGGGTCTTTCAATAATTGCCTTCTAAAATTATTTTTTATGATTTTCACGAGTAGCAGCGAATGTACGCTGTAACAAAGAAGCTTATTCACACTGCCTCACTGTAAGTGCCTGCCTAGTTTCCTCAGGCTCCTTTCCTCTCCTTTCAGTGGGAAGCAATAAGCAGGACCTGGCTCCCACCTGCTCCGGCACCCTCCAGCAACCTTCAGCCAGTGTCTCCTCTCACCCTGTCTCCGTTTAACCTCACAATTTAGTTCCTTAAAGTGAGGCACTGGGGCTATTCCACAAGAGGACTGTACGGAAGAACTCCAAATCTTCCCCAAATGGCTGCTTGTTAATTGCATTTGAATACTTACATTTATAATGAGCCTTTTGAAATCAATGGAAAGGCTTTCACTGCTTCAAGGTGGCTGGAGTGGGACAGACTGGATTGAGACAAACTGCTGGTGATGGAGCTGTGTGCCTTATTTGTAGCCAAATTCTGCTTGGGGTTGCCAAAGTGAAATGTGGTGTAAGCTGGAATTTACTCCATCTGAGGCAAGAATGCGTTTACACTCTTGCTGGTCGGGGTGGCTCATTGGCAGCAGGACAGGCAGTAGGTTGGAGGGGGTCTTCACCTTTCTTAAGTTGGGATGGCAGCAGTACCCAGCGAATGGAGCATTTATTGGATGTGCAGCAAAAAGTGTTCATCTGTGGCCTCATTCAGGGTATGTTACCCAGTGTGTTTGGTGGAAAGTGGCGACCATAATTACAGATGCATTGTGGTACATATGNTTTGCCTGTTCTCTGTATCTGGGTATGTGTATGCATATGTATATGTGTATGCTATTGCATTTAATTAGCTATAATTCTTCCTTAATTTTGATTTTTCTGAAGGTATCTGTAGTTAAGGGAATGGCTGGGTAGTGACTTTTATGTACTGTTTGTTTTTGGTTTCTCAAATTTCATCAACCGTGTGATCTTTCTTAACTGTCTGTAAAAAGACTGATAACATTTGACTATCACAGTGCTACATACATAATGGAAGTACTGTTTCCTTTCCAAATGTTGGGACTAAAAATGTGTTTTCTGAAAACAAAGAAGTTTAGGCTTAGTTGGAGCTACTGGTAAATAAAAGCAATAGTTTCTGTGTGTGGTTCATCCTCTTACATAAACTTATTCAAATGCATGTGTCTGTTTTTAATTTTTCTCACCGTGGTTATTATTCTGGACTGTATGTATGTGTTTATATATGTGGTAGGGTCTCGTAGGGTTTTTTACGTTAAAAAAATATATATACATGAATATATATGTATTACGTGCATGTATGTGCACATGCATACGTACTACACGCTCACACACATATAAAAACGTAATCCAAAACTGGTGCTTTTGTGTGTGTGTATAGTGGTCTCGCTTTCTGTTTTGTTAAGTATGCAGTGACTAGTTATTGCATGTATTTTATTTTTAATTAGAAATTTCAGAAGTAATTTTGATGTGACACTTCACAGTACAGCTTTTATCTCTTGATCAACAATTTCCTGTTTTCTTTCTCTGTCACAGGGTGAAAGAATGATGTGATGGAGGTGAATATGGGCCGCTGGTCAGGCTCACGGCCACCTCTGTCATGCCTTGCCCTTCTGATTGTCAAGCTCCTGGCCTCCATTTGCCAGGTAGCTCATGGGACCGCCCCTCTTGGCTTTCACTTCACACATTCCACTTACAATGCTACAGTGTACGAAAATTCGGCAGCCAGGACCTACGTCAACAGTCAAACAAGGATGGGCATTACCTTGGCTGACCTTTCATGGGATATCAAGTACAGGATAGTGTCTGGTGATGACGAGGGCTTTTTTAAAGCAGAGGAAGTCATCATTGCTGACTTTTGCTTCCTAAGAATAAGGACTAAAGGTGGGAATTCGGCTATATTGAACAGGGAAATCCAGGATAACTATTTATTGATGGTGAAAGGGTCTGTCAGAGGAGAGGACTTGGAAGCATGGACAAAAGTGAACATCCAGGTTTTGGATATGAATGACTTAAGACCTTTGTTTTCACCAACCACGTACTCTGTCACAATAGCAGAAAGCACTCCTTTAAGGACTAGCATTGCACAGGTGACCGCAACAGATGCGGATATTGGGTCCAATGGTGAATTTTATTACTACTTCAAAAACAAAGTTGATCTCTTCTCAGTTCATCCTACGAGTGGTGTTATCTCCTTAAGTGGCCGGTTAAACTATGATGAGAAAAACAGATACGATCTTGAGATTTTGGCTGTGGACCGTGGGATGAAGCTTTACGGAAACAATGGCGTAAGCAGCACTGCCAAGCTTTATGTTCACATTGAACGTATAAATGAACATGCCCCAACGATAAATGTAGTAACCCATATTCCCTTCCCATCAGACAAGGAGCCTACCTATGCAGTTGTTAACATTGATGACCTAGATGAAGGAGCCAATGGAGAAATCGAATCTGTTACTATTGTTGCTGGAGATCCACTAGAGCAGTTCTTTCTGACTAAAGAAGGTAAATGGATGAATGAGTACAAAATCAAAGAAAGAAAGCCTATTGATTGGGACAGCTTCCCATATGGTTGTAACCTGACTCTCCAAGCAAAGGACAAGGGATCTCCTCAGAAATTTTCTGCAGTTAAACTGGTCCACATTGCTAGTCCCAAGAAAGAAAGTATCCCCATGAAGTTTGAAAAGGAAGCATATGATGTTTCGATCAGTGAATTTTCACCTCCTGGTGTGGTGGTTGCAGTAGTTAAGCTGATGCCTGAGCCACAGGGTGTGGAATATAGATTATCTCCAAGTGAGGAAGCTGAGTTTTTTAAGATCAATCCCAACACAGGCCTTATTACTACTACTCGTCCTTTGAAAATCATTGAGAAGGACCTCTATGAATTAGAAGTATATACGAACAAAGGTGGTGATTTGAAAGCACAGGTTACTGTCAGGTTAGAAGATGCCAATGATCACACTCCGGAGTTCCAGCAGCTTTCCTACAGCTCGTTCGTCAATGAAAGTGTCCCTGTGGGATCTAGCGTTTTGGCAGTTTCAGCAGTTGATAAAGATAGGGGAGAAAATGGATACATAACATACAGCATTGCCAGTCTGAACTCACTACCGTTTACCATAAACCAGTTTACAGGTGTCATCAGCACATCTGAAGAACTGGATTTTGAGTCCTCACCAGAAAGCTACAGGTTCATTGTGAGAGCTTCCGACTGGGGTTCTCCCTACCGCCATGAAAGCGAGGTGAATGTCACCATATACATAGGCAATGTCAATGATAACAAACCCCTCTTTGAAAAAGTGGCATGTCAGGGAGTAATTTCATCTGATTTTCCCGTTGGTGGTCACATCACTGCTGTTTCTGCAATAGACATAGATGAGTTAGAGCTTGTGAAGTACAAAATAATCTCTGGAAATGAACTTGGCATTTTTTATTTAAATCCTGACTCTGGTGTCCTGCAGCTTAAAAAATCTCTAATTAATTCTGGCATAAAGAACAGCAATTTTGGCCTTAAGATAACAGCAACTGATGGAGAGAACTTCGCTGATGCCATGTTTGTTAATATTTCAGTAGTTCATGGGAAAGTGTCTTCAAAAACTTTTAGTTGTAGAGAAACTAGAGTTGCTCAGAAGCTAGCAGAAAAATTACTCAAAAAGGCAAAAGCAAATGTGAAACTCAATTTGGAAGATGGTTTTCTCGATTTTTATTCGGTGAACAGGCAGGCACCACATTTTGACAAATCCTTCCCTACTGATGCAAAGGTTTCAGAGGATCTGCCAGTTGGTGCCACCATCCTGAGGATAAAAGCTTATGATGCAGACTCCGGCTTTAATGGGAGAGTAGTTTATACAATTTCTGATGGTAATGTAGATAGTTGCTTCAGCATTGACATGGAGACAGGGGTACTTAATGTTCTTATGCCCTTGGACCGTGAGAAAACAGAGCTCTATCTGCTTAATATTACAGTTTATGATTTAGGTAATCCACAGAAATCTGCGTGGAGACTGTTGACTGTCACTGTGGAGGATGCAAATGATAACAAACCTGTTTTTTTACAGGACAGTTACTCAGTTAATATTTTAGAAAGTACAAGTCTTGGTACAGAGATTATCCAAGTAGAAGCCAGAGATAAAGACCTCGGATCCAATGGTGAAGTGACTTACTCAGTACTGACAGACACCCAGCAATTTGCCATCAACAGTTCCACAGGAATGGTGTACGTGGCTGATCAGCTAGACCGGGAATCAAAAGCAAACTATACACTGAAGATTGAGGCGAGGGACAAAGCAGAGACTGGCCATCAGCAGTTTTCTGTTGTGCCTCTGAAGGTCTTTTTGGATGATGTCAATGATTGCTCTCCAGCCTTTATACCATCCAGCTACAACGTGAAGGTCCTTGAGGACCTGCCAGTGGGCACTGTCATAGCTTGGTTGGAAACTCACGATCCAGATCTCGGCTTGGGAGGCCAAGTCCGTTACTCACTGGTGAATGATTACAATGGGCGGTTTGAGATAGACAAAGCGAGTGGCGCCATCCGCTTGAACAAAGAGCTTGATTACGAGAAGCAGCAGTTCTACAACCTGACTGTGCGTGCGAAGGACAAGGGGCGCCCAGTTTCTCTCTCTTCTGTTTCTTTTGTGGAAGTTGAAGTGGTGGATGTTAACGAAAATCTCTATACCCCCTATTTTCCTGACTTTGCTGTCATTGGATCTGTAAAGGAAAACTCCCGCATTGGTACGAGTGTTTTGCAAGTTGTTGCTCGAGATGAGGACTCTGGAAGGGATGGAGAGATCCAGTATTCCATCAGGGACGGCAGCGGCCTGGGGAGATTTAGCATAGATGAAGAAACCGGTGAGTTTTGTTTCTAATTTCCTTTTCCTTTCATAGAGGTTTCTGCAAAAGCAAAGCTTAGGCATAATTATTTTCTACCCTTAACAAGAAGTTCAGTTCTTAACAGGCAAGATAAAATTATAAATAAGGATCTTCCAGGCACAGCAATGACATGATTTAATTACCTGGTA
This sequence comes from Ibidorhyncha struthersii, assembly GCA_013398815.1. Taxonomy (NCBI): domain Eukaryota; kingdom Metazoa; phylum Chordata; class Aves; order Charadriiformes; family Charadriidae; genus Ibidorhyncha; species Ibidorhyncha struthersii. The sequence goes on along the minus strand of VZSZ01011368.1, from coordinate 348,916 downwards.
ACATTCTTCATTCTGTGGGTGTGAAATAATACACATTCCTTTTGAGCAGCTATGTGATGACTTCATCTAGAAAGCAGTGATAGTTACGGAATGACTCGTTTCCAGTCACTGTATTATCTGTTGATTGTTGTAAATTACTCAGGTCACCTCCACAGAGTCACAACATTCATGACCTTGAATGTGTTGTTAAACCCAATGAAAGGAAATAAGGAGCAAGAAACAAGAATTATTTTGTCCTAAAACCTATTTGTGGTCTTGTTCTTATTGTTGGTGGGAGTAATTTTTCATGAGAGTTAGCAGTCTGGAATGGTACGCCATGCTGTATAATACGCTTTCTTGTAGCACAGTGTTCATCGGCGTTGGCATCCTTGCGTAAGGGTAGAAATACAGGGAAAGATCAAACTGTAAACCAACTGTGCTAGCTTTCCCTTGGTGGTGGTGGTAGTATTATGAACATCGATGTTAGAAAACGGTATTAGTAGACTGAAGATTTTTCGAGATGTTGAACTTCATTACTGCGCCACCCTATTGGAAAATGTGGAAAATACTAAGGATAAAGGGCTATCTAGTACAGCACTTAACAAGCTGGCTCTTTAAATGTCTGATAGCTGTTGGGAGTAATGGTGCAGCTGTGGTACTAGAAGTGGTGAGGAAATTAGAAAATATTAGTCAACATTTTCAGAAATTATATTAAATGTGTTAGGTCTGTGGGTTTACTGTGGTTTAAGCAGACTTTGTATGTCTTTTTCTGAAGCTTTTAATTGAGAATGTGGTATTAAAACATAAGATTAAAATGTATGTTTTGGCAAATTCAAACTGTTTAATCAAATGTCAACTTTCTAAACTGAACATTATGAAAAACAGACGACATTACAAATGCTGTGGATCGCGTCTGAGCATAATCAGCGAAAAATATTTTTATTCTATTTGTGCTATATTCTCTCTACTGCAGCTGTGCACAGATGATACAGTCAAAACCTTGTGTCCAGAAACATCAAACTTGAGTGTCAGAAGTTAAGAGGGCACCTACTCTAATTTCCAGAAACATTAAGAACTCGCATATCTTACAGTGCTAATAGCAGTTGAAGGCATTCAGGCAACATTATTTAGGCAGTTGTATATGAATTTCAATTTTAAGCTCCTGCATTTGAAAATTTTGGCCTGCCTTCTCATTGAGTAACATGAGCTTCAGCTAAACAGATTATTTATAAAGCAATGGGAGGTTGGGCCAAATGCCTCAGCGTTGGTCTGAAAATCTCAGGATTCAACATCTATTGAACTGAAAGGAATTGTTAGGGAGAGTAAGTTAGTGCGTGTTGCTCATTAATAAATTAACCAGGGTTTTTACTCTGTGCCTAGTCTAGTAGGGGTGATAGCCTATAATAAGTTATGGTCCCTGTTCAATAAAGCACAAATCATGTTTTGACATGAGTGGGAATTGTAGTCAATATTCCACATTAGACGTGCTTAGTTTCTTTCCAGAATTGAAATCTAGTTTGTGGGGGTATAAAATAAACCGCATAAACCGCTCCCAGAACTTTACAAGTTGCAAATAGTTGTCTGTCTTTCACAAGTATTTTTTGTGAAAATGAACCAACCCCGTCACCTGTGCTATTTCACTAAACCGTTCCAGAAGACACTTCATAATCCAGCAGATCAAAAAACCCTTTTGCTTTCTTCTTCTGTTTTCCCCAACTGTTAGATTCACCTTAAGCCTTCTCAAAACCAACTTGGAGAACACTTGGGCGCATAACTGCAGCAGGGGTGATGAGAGCAGGGTTTGAGGGTTCAGGAGTTACTCCAGGTTGAGCTGTTGTAACCCCAGTGCAGAATTTGACCTGCTGTGTCAGAGAGTACACAACATTAATACTCTGCTATTGAACAGATGGTAACTTAAATGCTGCTGAATGATGAATCAGCTTTCTAGCTGTGGAAAAGAGCTCAAGTCACATATTGAATTAATTTACAAAGAGATAGCTGTTTATTTACTTTCAGTGCAGTTAATTTGTCACTTTTAAACTGACCAACTCTATTGGCTTATGCACTGTCTCTCCTGAAATTTGTGAAGGTAAGCAGGAGCACGAAGTACAACAAATCAATATTTTTGGCTGCTGCCTTAATGAAAAGAAGACTGCAGTATCCATTATAATCATTAGGATATGAACTGGGCCAAATTCATCCTGATATGCGAGCAGGCTGGGCTCCAAGCAAGTCTGTGCTTTCAGCAAAATTCTGCTCAAGTGCATTATTTTTATTCTTCTGCAATATTCCTTCTTAATGGTGTCACCCCATGTGTTGAGTGACATGTGCCTGTGCTCCCTGAGGCGTGTCAATACTGAGGAGGGGAAACGGTGCAGAGATACCCAAGGAGGAGCTGGCCTGCATGGTGGATCCACAATGCACCATGCTGCCCCATGCTTGTTGGCATGGTGGCTTTGTTTCTTTTCCACTATAGATGTATACAGGTGCATATAGGTGCATCTAACTCCACCGAACTTGACTTGGCTTGTGGTGTGGGTGCCAGAACAGACTGTTTTCCAGTCAGGTCTGAACAGTGGTTCATGGTTAGTGAGCCTGGGAGTCTCCTCCATATTGGCCAATATGAACCTCTCTATATCGGGTGTACGTGCAAATCCTGGTGCTGTTGCAGTTTGGTAAGAGATGTGCCATGGGGGTGAGCCTGGGATTTCCTTCCCACAGTGTTACTCTTTGCTTTGTGTCGCAGAAAATCGGTTTTGAGGATTGTTGTTGCTGCATTATAGCATTCACTGTTAAATACTCTAGTTCATACATGGTAGTAACCAGAAGCATAGCAAGTGTTTGCCAGCTAGAAGTATTTGATGAAGTGAAATTTTACGTGTGTTTGGTCCCACAGTCTTGTGAATCACTTCCAAATTTGTTTCAGTGGATTTACCATTTCCCTTACCAGGAGGCAGAGCTGGTACAAATTTCTAAATCAATGAAAACTCTCCTGAAGTAGAAGGCAGCAATTTCTGACCTCCTCAAACTCCATCCCTGGTTTCCCACTAGTACCTTAGGCAGCAGACTAAATTTCTCATGGGTTTACAACTCAACTCATGATTCATAGCTAAAAAACTAGTTTAAGACTTTTCTAGAGGTAAAAAAAAAAAAAAAAGAAAAAAAAGAAAAAGTTTTTTTTAATAGCAAACTCTTATTTGTTGATTCTTGCCTCAATGGAGATTGAGTTTGTCACCAGCCTAGGTGTGCGGTTCAAACTCACTGATATTTCTGTCCTCATTGGCCTATTTATTGACCATTGGTATAAATGCCACAAGCTTACCATTTAAGATCCCTGCACTGACGGACGCGTAATGTGATCCTGCCATTTATGGATTCCCTTTTTCCTTCTGTCTCCTGTTCAGAACCACTGGTTGTTATTTTTGCATCCCTTACATTCTCTTGCACTCCTGAGATGGAATCTATATGATGAAATACGGTCATCTACAGTCAGAACTAGCCACTGTAGTCACTGAGGCTTTCTTTATAGTCAACAGAGAGAAATTTTACCCTAAAGTAAAAATATGAAGGAAGTTGGATGAACCATACTCTAAAAATGTGCATTTTTCTCTGAACTATGAAAGGTGCTCGTATGACTAGCTCAGAGGTAGAGGTCTACTCTAAAGACCTTACTTTGGCCAGATGTCACTCCTTCCTGTTAACTGTAAACCAACTGTAAACAAGAATATATGCTGTCAGGTTCACATGCTAGATAATATGTGTAGACTCCTCTGTACCGGTTTGATGTTTTTAGCCTAATTTCAGGGAATTGTCTTTCAATATGAAACCTGCACAAAAATTTACTTATAAAAATAAGAATTGGAAAGAAGGTTTTTAAGAGTACAAGAGATGAGAGTTGTGCAGCTAATATTTTACGATTTTTCTTTTTCTGAGAATACAGTGCTGGACAGGAGCATTCCACCCTCTTTTCCATCTTTAGAAAGTCATCAAGACTTGATGCTTTGCCCTTACTTGTGAAAGTAGGTGGTTACCTTTCCCTTGCGCAACTCAGGGGCTGTGGAGAAGCTCAAGCCATTTATTTTTATCTAATACCACTTCCCACCTGGTGTGTTTCTCCAAACTCCTTGCCAGTCTGCTGATTGCAGTTCCTTAGAAGAGAATGGTGTAAAAAACCCTCTATATTTCCAGATTGTTGTAACACAAAATGAGCGGAGATTTGTTAAAGATTTTGTGGGATGAGAGCGTTCTCTGAGTTTTCATCCTAGTGATAGCTCTGATAGATGTAACTAGTCTTCTGGAAACGGTCTCTGTCAGAGGTCCTCTACTGCCTTCATAAAATCCTGGATTTTCTCAGCTCTGGTGTGCACATCCTCATAGTGCTGATACCACAGCAAAATGATGTATTTTTGCTTTCTCAGGAGCTGGAGGTGATACCAGCAAATGCATATGGGTTTAGGGTACCTCCTGACTTGGGTGACTAATTGTCATCTAGCAGTACCTCTTTTCTGGCTGCTGTGGGGGCTTGGACAACTAGCAAGACTTCCTGACTTCTCAAAAGGTTGAGCTAGATGAGATCAATCCTAGCCTAAATGCTGACGTCTTCCTTCTCATTTTTTAATGATTTGTGGTTCAGCTAAACAGCATTTTTGACTCAAGCTCCACTTCTTAGTCTGGCATGTGTTTCTACTCTGCACACAGTTGATGTAACAGCCTGGCACTCAAAGAGTTTCTATATTTACCCCTATGCTACCCGTGGATGTACTAGTAATAGCAGATGAATGAAATGAGTTCTAGAGGAGCAGAGAGACTAGACACATTCAGCATCTGCTGCTGCAGGCACTTCTGTAGGCTGGATTGGTGTGGCAGTGCCCTGGGATGCAAGGAGTGACTAACTCCATTGCGCAGGGAGAAAAACTGAAGCAATAAGTCTTTTTCTGCTTCTCAGGAAAGCACTGAAACATCTTCTTAAGTCCCATTGAAATTAAACACAGAGATAAAATAGTGATGGTGGTGAAATGATTAAGGGGTCTTTAATGTTCTTGTGAAGCCTGTAACTATGGACTTAAGCAACCCCTTCAAAACTTAATAACCTCATTTCTTAAGGTTATTCGGGAGTCTGAGTCCCCTGATTTTCATTGAGACTTTAAATTTAGGCATTAGCTGGCACTGATTTCCACCCCTGTAGAGGCCCCTGATGAGAACACGAGCTGGAGATGACCCTGTTAACTTGTTATCTTTAGGTGTTTTCAGCCCTGAAATTCAAATGAGTAAGCCAAGCCTGTCTTTCATGGTGCTGAAATCTTAAAGATACTATTAAATGGAGGTGGAGTGCAAATTATTACAGACTCTGAAGATTTATTTATCCTGCCAAAGACAGCAGTCAGATCTTCTATTTTGAGACCTTTTAAGGTACCTCATAAGTGATAGAAATTCCTGACAAACTGTGGCTAGAGTCTAAGAAGAAGCCAGTCAGTGTTGGAAAACCTTAATCATGTCTTCAAACGATTAATAATAGAAACTAGAAACCAGATGATACAGTTTACAATAAAACAGTCCTGCCTGCACTGTTATATCTGTCTGGCAGAAGGGAGTTAAGTTTATTGCTTCAGACTCTTTGCATCTTGTCACCGTCTTCTAGAATAGTTTTCGGTTATTTTGTATGCAAGTTGAAGGGTACTTTCATTTATTACAATTTGAGTGGTCTGATAAATATTTATGTGGGGCCATTACTAGCATTTCCTTGAAACAAAATCAAGTAAAAATGAAAATGGTTTGTGATACATGCTTTTTTTCCCCTTGCTTTTTTAATTTTATGAAAGCGTGTCGTAGCTAGTGAGTGAGTCTGGGTAGACTCACTTGTAGAATTGAATTCATTGTAGAATTGTTTTGACGCATTAGTATTACATACATTCTTCATTTTCCTGGTGAGTGTAGGCAAACTTCATTGCCCAGAGCCAGTATTTCGGAGCCACTTAATTATCCCAGGCTTCTAAAACCAGTTTTCAAAGTAACTTTGGACTGTGCGACAAGAGAAGTGCCAGTGGGGTTTTGTGGGAGGTGGCTCAGGAAAGGGGGATACTCACGGGGGGAGGCACTTGCAGCCACCACTCTGCACTGGAGATCGTCGGTCCTCAGCCCAGCCGCGATGGCTCTCCTGAGCAGCCTCTCTGGGAAGGAGTGTGCCAGACGGATCACAGAGCGTGGCCCTGGCCAAAATCTGGTCTGTCATCCTGTATCTGTGTCAGGCATGAATAAAGCATTCCTGGGAACAGCTATTTCTGAGTCTGCTGTGCTGCGTTATCGTTGTTCCATGAGTTATCTCTGGCAGCTTTTAATAGTGCAAACTTTCCTTCATTTATGATTTCCAATTTTAGGAAAGTAATTGTTAACATTTCTCTTTTTCTTTAAAATTAGTTGTAGTGGGAAAACAAGTTTTTTTTGATAAATTCTGTGTCTGTGTGTTTATAATTTCCCTGTCATTTGTAGCTGTAAATTAGTAAAGGAACAAGACTTGTCTTGGTTTCACTGGAGTGAATTTGTTTAACTTTTTATTTAATAATATGAACCCTAAAACAATGCATCAGCTTACAAAAATATTTACTTTAAAGGGCTCTTAGTATCATTCTGACATACTTTGGAAGTTTCCTAAGTGAGGCCAGTCGTGCAGAATTGTTCCATTCAAGCTGTTCAGCTCTCTTGTCTTTATAACTCATAAAACAGCTCACGATGTATGATTTTTATAGCTAGCTGTAATTTGCATATTTTCCCTTCTTTGGAAAAAGTTTAGAGAATCTTCTTTATTATTCAGGATGCTCCTGATGATAGAACACTTCATCTCAATCTCCAAGTAATTTATTTATTAATAAAGAAATGTGCAGTTTGTATTTCCTCCTAGCCGTCACCTTTATCACCCTTGAGATTTGTTTCCAAGAGTATTTTGGACCATGTCGTCTGTTATTCTGTCCTTTAGCATGTATGCCCACCAGTGACCCCTACATTATCCTGTGCATCACAGTCCATTAAATTACACACAAGTGGTTCTGCAGAAAACTTATGCCGAAGAGCTGGAGATGGGACCGCGCCACAAGGTAGTCAGTTAGATGAGACAGGAGGAAAATTAACTGCCAGGGTCTGGTGTTCAGCCTGAGCATCTGAGCACCAGCTTTATCCTGGCATCACTTCAGACCATGATCTTCCTTCCCATGCGAGCAGTTCATGGTAGTTCAGAGGAAACTGGAGAAAAATCCGTTTTAGCTCTTCCAAGGCACGAATGGAAGCCCAGGGGCATTGAGAAGTGATGCTGTCAATGCAAAACTGCAAGCTTATGAGCATGTGGAGGGCAATACGAGCAGTCCTGTCCCCTGGCACGTGCAGAGGAGGATGTTTCAACAGTGTCTAAGGTTATGTGGAGCCACTGTGGTGTACTGCCTAATCCTTTCCCGAAACAAGTCCAAGAGAGAGGAATGTCCAGTGGCCAATAAAATTGAGGACATGTCCTGCAGTCGGACCCTTGCAGCAGGTTGTGTGGCTTTTATAGGGAGCAGTAGAACTGGACAGAGTTGGTCATGGGGCTGTTTTGGAGCAGAGACAGGTGGTTACACTGGACTATCAAAAATGTAAGTCCACGTATCACATCCTCTGCTTCAGTACATACTCAGGCTGCAGGATTTACCTTGGAAGCTGAATAAAAGGTGCTTTTTACAAAGCTGTTTGCAGTTCAAGGACGACAAATAATGGTGAATCAGGCACTTGCTTGGAAAGCTCTTCCAATCTTTCATTGCTTTCATTGCTAAAAAATTGTGTCATATTTTAAGGCTGTTTGGCTAATTTCAGTGTTCAAGTCTTGGAACTTGTTAGGTCTTTGTCAGCAAGGTTGGAAGAAAATACAAAAAAAAGTCATTTGCTGTCAGATCTCTTTCTTTTCATATGTACGTGTTTACCTGAAAATATACGCCGGGTGATGAGCTTCTATAGTTCACAGAACAGATTCTTTTACTCTTTAGTCTGCTGTTTAATGTAAACATATTTATTACATTTTATACACTTATGGTGTCTTATTAGCATTGAAGTGTTGCCAATAAGAAATAACTGAGAGAAAGCCAAACTGAGTACATGTGGGGAGGGAGTTTTCATTGCAGTTGGTTTGCATTAGGCATTTGCACTAATAAATTTTTGTGTTTCTCAGAGTTAAGTTGTCCGCTGGCATCACTCTAATCATTTTACCCCTGCCTAGCGAAAAAGGGATAGATCCATTTGGTTGTGGTTAGGAGTTTGTCACACCTTTCCCTTTCTGGAGATGTTTTGAGGACAGCTCTGTAGGCTCTGCGCCTCCAGTGTTTTCCAGAGCATGGGATAGGGATGTGGGGTGGGAAGCGACATGATCCCTCAGGGGGCCCTGGGCTGCCCTCCCTGGCGTTGTAATCAGGTGACATGGAGATTAAGTTGGACGAGTAACATGGGGCAGTGTTCATCTCATCTGACTTTGCTACCCTGGTTAGATGTCTCATGTAGGTTGGACATGAACATGTTGCTCTGCTCGGGTGAGGTGAGTCCTACCCCAGGTGGTGAAAGGTGGTCGGGTGAGTGCTGCCTGTGTTACCTGCCCTCTGCTCGGGCAAGCGTTGCTGCATCGTACTGTGGGAGTGGGAAGCATGTGAAGATGTAGGACTATGCTTGGTTTCTTCCATGATCTCTGCATCAGGGGAACAAGAAAGAAAATGGGTCTGCAGAGAGCTGGGGTACTCTTCAGCGCATTCCCCATCTAAATGACTGGGGTCTCCAGGATATGCTTAGCTGCCCCTATGTTTAGATGATGTTGATTTTTTTGCTCTTTGATGTCTGTACTGTGTCCTGAAGATATTAACCAAACGATATCCCTGGAGGTGTTCAAGGCCAGGTTGGATGGGGCTTTGAGCAACCTGGTCTAGTGGAAGGTGTCCCTGGCCATGGCAGGGGGGTTGGAACTAGATGATCTTTAACGTCCCTTCCAACCTAAACCATTCTGTGATTCTACAAATAGATCTTTGTAGCCAGCTACATCTCAGCTTTGCAGCTGTTCCACACTGGTGACAGTCTGGTTACCACAACTCTGCCTTGAGAGGGAAGCAACCTGAAGCTGCTTCTCTTAGGAATACTTTTCAGTTACTTTGATGGTATTTTCATCTTGGAGTTGAGCAAAATGTGCTCACTGTACATGTATGAGTGACAGCTCCCCGAGGTGGTGGACTGGAGAGGTGTGCAGCTCTGTGAGGTTTGGGTCTGGCTCGAGCTAGGTGGCTGCTTTTGCCAGTGAAAATCAGATTTTAGTTACAAACCTGTGCCCATGGCCATTAGCACTGATGAATAATCATCCTAGCAACTATAAGGAATGAAATTAAACTTTCCTGCTTTAATTTATGTCAGGACTAATTATGAAGAATGTTTACATTGGTTTGAAAGTGATCTGATTGTACGTTGTTTCAATAGCTCTCTGCTTCCACGATGTGATGGCTAGATCTGCCCATTTTTCACAATCGAAGCCTTTGGTTTTTCGGTTTTACTAAAATTTGCATAGCAAATTCGTTTCTGATTTTAGATCATTGCAGTACGTAATTAATTATATGCATAATTACTTGGTGATTTTCCCCTCTTCATTTGAAAGTTTCACTGAGAATTCGTGTTCTGGAAATGTAATTTTACACATAGGTCATTAAAAATATTTTTTGCTTCTCCTTGTTCAGTTTATAAGGTAAAGATTTTGCAAAAAGAGAAAAAAAAACAAACCCTAACTGTGAATCAGTTAAATTTTTAATATTTTTTTCCCCAAAAGCTTTATTTTTGTGAGAGAATAACTGTGGGATTTAATTAAATTTGCCAGAATACTTCACAGTCCCAGAACACCTTTCATCTAAAGTACACAAATTATTTTTCACATTTTAATGAAGGAAGCTCTTTGATGTACAACGTTTATGTAGTTTCCCATTTTACTGAAAGGGTGTGAGAGGTGTAGATAAGTTAATAGTTTGATTCTTTTTCTTGGGGTGGGGGGTGGGAAACAACAGTGTAGAAATTCATTAAAAACAGTGAGAACTTGAGGTGTTCAGCATCTCTGTGATGAAGCTGTACTTGGCCATAGCATACAGTGACGGATGGGGCAGATTTTTCTGACTCCCAGCATGTATCTCCATGCAAGACCACCCTTCTTATGCTATACAGCATCTTGGCGCTGGTTTTAATAGGACTGGTTTTTATTGTTTCTTCTGGAGATGGTCTTTAAGGATGAATTGGTCGGTGCTGCAGTACTTCTATTGGCTGTATTAGGTGGGGTTTATTACCTTGCCTTAACTTATTCATTAAGCAGTGACTCTTAGGTGATGGGAGATCGCAGTCCAAGCCATTGTCAGTGCTTAATGCTGCTTCCTCTGGGATGATAACCTTCTGTTTTGCCATTGCGGGGAGAGCACTGGGTAGCATCAATCACCAGCAGCGTGACCCCATCCAGGGACAGTCGGGGCTGCCTGCGGCAGCTCTCGGCACTGCCAGCAGCCGGAGCGGGATCAGAGCGAAACCTCAGCAGGACTTTGGGGCTGACTGGAGCGCTGGGTGCTCTGAGCGGCTGCAGGTCCTTCGCAGGGACGGACGGGGCAGCCTCCCTTGCTTTAACCTTGCCCAGCACCGCACTTAAGAGAGACCTGCCTTGTCCTTCTCCGTAAGGAAATCCTGAACACAGCAGATTCAGCCCACGTGAGTTACTTCCATTAGAAGCCTCACAAACTTTTAACATGTGTTTTTTCCTCCCACGGTACCAGGGATGGGGAAATGTGTTCTGTACCTTCAGTACCTACATGCTGAGCAAATTAATGGTGTGTCTTCATCTCCGTGACGAGCAGCTACACCAGCCATTTGCTAATGAGACGAGGTGCTTTTTGCGAGCTTGTGGCTCCTTTGCATCCTAGTGTGGCTCTACCTTTAATGAGATATCTTCCTTTTAGGAACATGTAGTTCAGTGTGGGCAGCAAGCTGCTTCTGAGCTGCAAAGCGCCCTTCTGGAGAAAGGCAAAATAATCAAAAAGGAAGACTGTGCCTACGGTGACGTTTGGAGAGGAGATGGGGACTGTTTATGAGGCAGGAAGAGGACTGGCATGTAGCTGTGTTGGTTAAAGGGTAAATGGCAAAATCTGTTTAATAAACGTGACCTAATGAATTTAGGACTGCTGACTCTGGAGTTTGGCCCCCCATTAATTTATTGTCAAAACCCTTTGCTGCTTCCCTCTCAAGATGGAAGGTAATATCTAAATTATATTTGAATTATCTGAACTATAAAGATTGAATTTATTGATGCTGGAAGTGGAAAAAAGCCATTCTGCTGATGGAGGTTGCTGGCTGTAGCCATTGCTGCAATGCAAAGTGCTGTGCTCCTATATTGTTAGGAGCACAGAAAGGTTTGTGTTGTCTTTGTGTAAACGTACCCGTGTTTGAAACTTTTTGTATACGTTTCAGCTTTCATGGGGATTTCCTTTAATTGCTTAATCTTTCATAATGAACATTAATCTGTCATTGGCAAAGATAAAATCCAGCTAATTCTCAGAAATTCTGTTTCTCTTTCTTTGTCCCCACAAATTAAAACTCCTCTGATACCAGTTGGAAGCTCTGTCTAGACATTGAACATGGTCAGAAATAACCGTGTGGTCACAGGGGAGGTAACTGGGCCGCTTTACACTGTCAGTCATCATCCAGTCCACTTTGGCAAGAGGGTTTGGACTTTTCCTGGAAAGTCCCTGGAGGGGAATGGGAACCTCTCACAAAGGAGCCATGATCCCCTTCCCCAGGGTACCGAGGTCCAGGAGATACTGTCTTCCCCAGCATGGTTCCTGAAGGGCTGGTCTACACAGAAAAAAAACAGGTTTTGAGGGATTAACTCGAATTCCTTGTGAAGAATCTCATTTTTGCAGTAAAATAAGGCTGTGATTCTCAGCTCCCTTCAGCCTGTTCTGACCGAGATAAAGGCAGCCCATTCCTGGTCCTGATTGCTGCTTCCTACCACCTCCCTGTGGTGGCTCTGTTTTTTCACGTAGCCACTTGGTGAGCCAGTTCAAGAGGGCAATCAGAGAGGAACTCATCTGTTCTGGAGAAAAGAAGTGAGAGGATCAGGTCCCTGATTAGATTTATGGGCCCTGCAAGCACTAGGCATTTCGGTGGAGGTAGAGAAGGGAGATCAGGTATGAAGTTAAGGGTTGGGTTGCCTTTTTGATGCTTGTGTGATCTTATGCTGGATTAATATGACTGTGGTCCCACGGGTTTGAGAGCATCCACACAAAAAGCTGCAGTGGTGTAGCTCATGTAATTAAAATTCATACTGAGCCATATATATATACATTTACAACGTGTCCATGTAGGAAGTTTGTAACTCCCTGTTTTGCAGAAGTTGTTCGGTGGAGAGTCATCCTGATAAACCAGAAGTGATTTTAGCAGGATGGAGGAATGGCTTGGAAATAACACAGGGCGAGAGCTGCTGGTTTGTCCTGGCTTTGGTGTGGAAGAGGCAGCTGTGATGGAGCGAGCAGGATGTGTGTGAACACAGAGATTCGGTGTGTTAGCTGATGAGGATGCTTATTTGCTACGTGGTGTGGGCCCCTGGGCTTCGAGCTGAAATCACAAGTCGGAGCAACTGTCAGGTGGAGAAAGCTGCTTACTGCATGTTACAGAGAGATAAAATCCCTCTGGCAGTATGACTAACCTTTTCATGCCTCACCTTACCTGTCTGTACAATAAGTCTAATGATCATCACATTGTCAAAGGCATTTTTGTGCCAGTTGTGAGTCTTGCATGATTAATAGCTTAAAATGCTATGAGTGCTTTTGATGGAAGCATGTATAAAAATGCATTGCAGCGGTTGTGTGTAACGCAGTCACTTGGTATTTGGAGTTGGAGGGTGTTAAAAGAAGTCCCTTCAGGAGTCACTTCTGCTCCAGTCTAATCTCCAAGGAGAGCTGTAGCATCACAGTGACCTGTGTAAGCTAGTACATTTATTACAAATAATTAACTATAGGCATGTTACATTGACTGCACTGGGCATACCCAACAGCCATGTGCTCAGGTTGCCCGATTGTTCCTTTCTGCCTTCCAGGGCTGAATGATGCTCTGAGACATGGCTTACTGCAGTGTTGGGTGGAAACAAAACAGAAAATAAATTTCAGGATGAAAAGAGACAAATCCTTACTGTTGCTCCCTGCCTGCCGTAACCGCCGTGTCTCCGTTTGGCCTGGCCAGGGGACTGGCAGTAGCTCCATGCTGCACCTTAGTCCTATGATGCATCATTTTAAGGGGGTAAAAAATGCAGCTACAGTATTTTTTTAGCCAGTGTTGTCAGTTGGGGAGCTGATGGCCAGAGGCAGAAAGGGCTGTTGGACGTTCCCCTTGGTAAAACATTCCTTGTAAGAAATAATGGGAGACCATTTTGGTGGACTGGGGAGTTTTTGGAGGAGTTGTGCTCCTGCATCTCGGGCACAATGGGAAAAAGCCATTTGGGTGTTCCTGAGCCAGATAATACTTTCTGTGGCACCATAAATATTTTATCGAGGGTGCAGGGTGACATGGGGCTCTGCTACTAACCAGGCCCAGAGGTTTTGCGCTGGATTATCCCCTGCATAGTGGGAGGACCTCCAGCCCTGCGTGGCCGGAGACGTGCTCGGCTATGGCACAGCAGACAGCAAAGCATGCCCGAAACGCACAGCTTCTGTATCCATGTCATAGTTTGGTGCACACAATATGAGCGTAGCAAGGTGGGAAGGCTGTAGGCAAGGGCGAGGCACACCGGGAGCGCAATCGATGCTTCTCTCTTCATTTACCTTAATAAATAGTTTCGGCAGCTACTAGCGAACCTGCCTGCTTAGAGTAATTGCCATGTCAGTAAGAAGTCCTTCCATGGTGTCCCTGATTTAAATCCAGTACGAGGTTCACCAGAGAGGTGACAGGAATTAATCTGAGCAACTAATTCCCATTTTTGGGCTTGGGGCCAGGTGGTTCGAGGCAGCACGCAGAAGCCGGGGAAGCAGATTAATGCTGCCTGCCGCACGTGATATTTTGGCTTGAAAATGTGCTGAAGGAATGAGACTAGTGTAGCTTCACTGCCTTGCCAAAACATTTGCTGTGTTATGTGGCATAAAAGATGGTAGCAGTTCTCTTAGGGAAGGATGCTCCGCCATCTCGTATTCGTCTCATTTTTCCACTCTGTTTCAATAACCGTATAGACTTCCACCCCACAATCAGAGCTGCAGACCTCTCCTTTCTTTCATGTGATGCCTGACTTCTGTGTTTTTGTTTGGATTTTTTTGTTTTTTTTTTTTTTTTTTTTTTTTTCTTCAGTGTGTGGAAGTGTCTCCCTTCCCAGTACAATCTAAATTTCACGCTACTCCCCGTCAACCCCCCTGTTGTCTCCACGTTAAATTACTTCAACTCCAGAACCATTTTTTTCTTTTTTCTTTTGTATTTTCTGTTTTTCACTACTCTGGAGCTAAAGCACTGGAACTAGAAATCTTCCTAAAAATTTCATGAATCTGTTGCTTATTGTGGTTGGGAATAATTTCATGGGCCAGTGTCACAGCCTGACCTGTCTGTAGGGTTAGGGCTTGGTAGTGCAGAAAAGGAGTTTTTATTTAATGGAAGTGCCTAAGGACAAGGCAAAAGCAAAGATTAGTGATGTTGAAGCCCTGGTTGAGTTGCTTGATGTCACTTAAGTTAATTTATTTATTGAATTATGCGTTCTAAAGATGTGGAAGCCTTGGGATGGAAGATATTACAAAGACTTTAAGGAATTATTAAACTACACGGCAATAAAGTGCCTTTCCCTGTCCCTAATCATTCATATATTGTCCTCTTTTTTTTTGTGAAAATGGCTTTGTGTTTCTAATCAGCCGGTAAGGAAGTAGGTCTCTAGGTAGTGATACTGCTAATAGTGATAAGCAAAGGCAACATGGGGAGGGAACGTGTGCTGAAGGTAATGTTCCCTGGTTCTTGTTACCAGCCTCTGTTTTGACTTTTTCATTTGTGGTGGCGATGAGCGATGTTAAGAGTGTCTCCTGGGCAACATACTGCCTCTGTGGTGTGATTTATGGACCACTATTTTAGAGAAGCCGCAATATTCTGCTTCATTCTGAAAAGAGATTTAAAAACATACAAAAGTTGGGAAAATATTATCTGTCTTTTAAAAACAAGATTCATGAGCAGATGTATACATCTATTCTGTCACCCTACAGATGGGCAGAAAGTGTTTAGTTGTCATGGCAGCGAAATGTACAGTATCGCAGATGAAAAAGAAATACATAAAAAAAAAAAGTACTGTCTTGCCAGTTGTTATACTATGGCAGCAGCTGCTGAATTTGAGTTTTACTGTCCTGAAACTTCAACTCAAAATCTCATGTTTCTCGTCAGTGGCAATTTTTGAATCCTGTTACCTTCCTGCAATTTGGCTTCAGAGCTCTTCACCCTGGGGAGGCATTGGCATTTTCATCTCTTGTTTTTTACTTAGATATAGTTTCTCTCTTGAATGGGAAATGGGCAATAAGCAGTAGATGGATATCTCTGTTCTCATGAAGAAATTTCTAAATGAATTAATGCTTCTATTTTGTTGTTAATTGAGATTTCTGTATGGCTGAGTGTGATGATTTACACCCTTGATGTCAGGGTGGAATAGAAACTGTTTAGGCTATAATCAAAATTCCTGTATGTCTGTATATAAAATGAGCAGACCTACCTACATGTTTAGACCAAAGTAAAACATATACAGTATCCTCTATATTATATTACATACCTTTTGCTAAATAAGATTGACGGTATTTTTTAAATTTCATATTTTACTATCTTGATTTTTATTTTCCCCACTGTAGATATTGGCAAAACTATAAAACTTCTTCGTGGCTGTTAATTTCCCTTTGTGCTCTCCTAGGCACGATGTGACAGAGCGGTTGTAGATTACTACACTGCATGGGCATGTTTTAACTCTCCCTTCAGTCGCTTAATTAAATTTACAAAGAAATAGTGTAGCGTATTTGTATTATTCTTCAGGATATTGTACTTTGAAAAAACAGTCCATGAAAATGAAATGAGACAATTGAGAGGACTGTGTTGTGGTGGTGGTTGGGAAAGTGTGATGTCCCTTCCCCACCAGCATGGGGTCAGGTCGTGCTGAGCACCTGCAGCCCCGAGGGCTCAGGCCATGGCAGTGATGGACCTTGAGGGTGGCCTCAGTCCCTTTATAACGTCCAAAATGGGCGCACAAGCACCCATCGGGTCTGCAAACCTGCCGGTGCAGGGTGCTGCTGTTTCATCTGGGGCACAAGTTATGTGCTGATACCAGCAGGAATTATCATACTTGCCAATAGGCACATGGAGGTTATCAGAAGGTAGTCAACATGGATTCACTAAGGGGAAGTCGTGTCTGACTAATCTGATAGGATTCTATGATGAGGTCACTAGATGGGTGGATGAGGGGAGTGCACTGGATGTTGCCTACCTTGACTTTGGCAAGGCTTTCGACACTGTCTCCCACATCATCCTCACTGGCAAGCTTAGGAAGTGTGGGATAGATGAATGGACAGTGGGGTGGATTGAGAACTGGCTAGCAGATAGAGCTCAGAGGGTTGTGGTTAGTGGTGCAGAGTCTAGTTGGAGGTCAGTAACAAGTGGTGTCCCTCAAGGGTCAGTACTGGGTCCAGTCCTGTTCAATATATTCATCGATGATCTGGACGAAGGGATAGAGTGTACCGTCAGCAAGTTTGCTGATGACACTAAACTGGGAGGAGTGGCTGATAC
>VZSZ01011368.1:309748-331583 GCA_013398815.1 Ibidorhyncha struthersii | reverse complement strand
TCAAAACCCGCCTGGACGCTGTCCTGTGCAACCTGTTGTAGGTGACCCTGATCTGGCGGGGGGGGTTGGACTAGATGATCTCCAGAGGTCCCTTCCAACCCTGACTATTCTGTGATTCTGTGATTCTGTGAAGGGATAGTAGCAATTAAGTAATTGTCTATAGTAAACTCAGAGCCATCATCAGAATTGCTTCTATTGCCCTATCTTGCTAGATGTTTTTTTAAAACCGTTTTTAAACTGTTTTACAAAAAAAAAAGAGAAGCAAGAATTTTATCTTCCACCTAACTTTACTTCTGGTTGCTGGTACCAGTTATCTGCTCTGTGAGCTTCGTGTAATACTGGGAATGTTTAGGGTGTATCTTCTTGGTAACTGCAAATGAGGTGTAGCCATTTCCATTTAAATGACCATTTTTTTTTTTTATCTTAGCTGCTTGAAGCAGTGTTTCATTTTTGGAATAAATAAACAGAGTACCAGGCTCTCTGAAGGTCAAAACTGTTTACAGAGCTCTTCCCTGCTTGGTTTTTGTTTTCTCAAAAAAAGAAAAAAATTAAACTGGGATTTCTGGGATTTTAGGATTAGTTAATGTATTTACCCAGCCTTTAAAGGGTAATTTTCATGGGATAGAGAGATCTTGTTTACAATGTGTATAAAAAGATTAAAATGAATTAATTTAATTGTGTATGACTATTAAGTAATCTCCTGCCTTCTGCTATGAACCTATCATACCTTCAGCTGTGTTACACTTTCTATTTCTACTTCTTCTTAATCTCCAATTAACTAGAAAGCTTTCTCCCATTTTTTAATTCTGTCTCTTACTCCCTTCCAAAGCCTTCTCTAGCAAATTCGTAGATGTTCTGGTGTGTCCTCTCCACCTCTCTATCTGTCATGGGTTTTCTCGTTGTCCTAGCCACCAGCACGGGGCCCTGATTCAGCTAAGTGCTTTTAACCCAATGAAGCCAGTGGGATTTAAATATCTGTCTGAGAGTTTTGGAATGGGATTAGCTTTACTGAACTCAGCCCTCTATGAAAGTAATGTTTCAGTCTGTGTAGTGATGTGTAGATGGAGAACTGAGCCAGAGAGAAGATGCCACTGAGAAGAAAGATATGCTCACCGGCAGCTTGCAACCACTGAGTATTGAGGAGCCTTCTGTTGGTATGGTTTAGGCTTTTAAACTCCTTTGTAAATCCAAACACCTATTGCCAGAGTTCAAATCCGGTGAAGCAGTCACAGGACTGGCCTGTCCTGCTAGGTCCATCTTCTCCTCTTCACCAGCACAATCTTGTTCCTACCTAAGGAAGAGAAGTGGCTGAGCATGGGGGAAGAAGTGAACGGCCAGCCCTGCCTTGATGTAAATGGCAGTATTTTAATTTAGATCACCTAACAAGAAGATGTCCTTGCTGAGAATGATTTCTCTTTCCCACGTCATCTCCTTCTCCTTTCACAGCTGCTGTGTGTTTCTTCTCTTTCTTTTGCATCATCCTTAAGTCTTCACTCCTGTATACAGGGGGCCAGCACTGTGATGTCTTCTGCCTTTACTCACAAAATTAGACCAATAAATCTTTGCATTGAATCGCTGCCAGACTCTTGCATTTTCTGTTGCAGTGATCTCTTTCTGTCTTCTAATGACTGCAGGCTTTTCCTTCCAGGGGTGACAGATGGAGTGGTAGCTCCCCTTGAAAGGGTCTTGTCCTGCACAGACCCAGCGTCTCCTCTTTCTTTTATTAACCTCAACCTTCTTGTGCTGCTGCTGTTCTTCAGAGTAGCCCATGTCACGAAGGAGCATAAGTGCTGCTGAAAGTCAGATTTCCTAAATCATTTTTTTTGGTAGATTTGAAAATCCAGCCTTGTTTCTATATGGGTCATAAGGCCAAGAGCCACAAGAACGCCAGTGTCCTCATGCCTAATTTTGTGTGTTTCTGGATCAGAATTTGTGTTTGAACTTATTAGGGCTAAGTACTTCACTGGGCTTAGTCCTAATTTCGCCCAGCAGCAGCTGGCACGTGCTCTACCTATTCCAATGGAAGAGTTCCCCCGACAGAGCACGGCTCATTTTTCGCAGGTGTCTGCTGTGGCTCTTGCTCTGTTTGAAGCATGGTGGACTTCAGAAGTACGCCAGCTCAACTGTTATTTTTCTCTCTGGGTGCATATTATTCATGTGATCATTGGGTCTGATCTTATGGGTGCGTTCTAGAGCTCTCAGCCTTCTTAAAAATGTGCATGTGGCGTGGAAAGATTCATGGATATGAGCCCTTGCTAGTTCACAACCGGTAAATGAGCTAATGATGATACATCTTCCCCTCCCTGCTGCACTCAGAATTTTTATTACAAGGCCAGTGTCATTTGTTTTCATCTCTTGCAAATCCTCCCTACAGCCTTCCCCATCCTAATCATTTCCCATGAAAAACACCTACTGCAGTGACCTCCATTTGACTACGAAATTGAAGCCCTAATCAGCAGGGCTGGTATCCGTGAGGTTTTGTAAGTGTCATGTAGTACAGACCCCTTTCTAGCTACATTAGCCCCGAAAAAGCAACGTTTACCTTTTTAAGCAGTACAGAGCCAGATATTTCCTTATATGTGAACTTTTGTCTCAGCATCAACATCCCTTCTTAGAAGTAAATTTAAGGAGACAACTTGAGTGTAACTGTTTGCAAAGTGCAAAGTTCACCATTAGTTTAACCCACCACCCTCCAGGCTAATAGAAATCGTGTAAGGTTAAATGTGTTAAAATGAAGCGCTTCCCGGGCTCAGGAGCAGCCTGCATGGTATTTTCCTTGTGAAAATTTTAATTATGGGTCTTGGTGTTCTCCGGTTCTGCCTGTACAGTGAGCCCTGCCATGAGCGTCTGCTTTATGAATGGCACTTCCACATGCCAATGGCATGCAAAGCAGTCTTAAATTCCTATTTTAATGTCAAGTGCTTGGATGTACATAGCTCCTGTTCCAAGTAGGAGCCAGGACGTGAAGATTGGAGTGCGTGCCTCAGTGGGGAGAGATTTGCTGAATTTTGGAAGGTGACTTAGACAGGTCATGCTCTTATCTAAAGAAATGGATTTCAGCTGAATTTTGAAAAGAACAAATGTGTGTCTGCATTATGTATTTATTACTTAATGTCATGAAGTGAATTACGGGTTTGGCAGATCTATGTAATAGATGTCCATAAGAGATTCTGGCAGCCTACGTTGAATGAAAGAGCAGATTTGTGGACTAACATGTCTGTAAAGGAATTATGTTTTGACTTTGTGCAACATTTGTTAAAATATATTTTTATTCTGTTTTGGTAGTGGTACATGACTAATACATTGGATAAGTGCATGCGTGGGTGTACAGAAGCCTGCTGAATGCCTTATTTTTTTAATAGAAATAATTCATTTCCTGACTTTTTTGAGGACTTGATGAAGTCATAAAAATCAGTGATCGGAATTACCTCGACCTCACAGGTTATTTTATGCTCTTCCAGACCTATTGCGTTACAGCGTTGGTACCTCATTTCAAATTTCCTAAATGTGGGGGCTTCTTCCATTCACATTGCAAGATTTTTATTAGCGCAGGGATGTGTGACTGTGCTTGGGCAGCGGGTAGAAATCCACACTACTTTTTCTTATAAATACTTCTGGATGTTCAATGAGAGAGCAGAGTGCTCCTGCACTGCCCATCGCCGGAAGCCGTCTCCTTCTCCATCATGGGAAGCCTTCTCCTTCCCCCTTCTCAGTATCCACCTTGGGGTGACTCTGAGCCCAGATACCTGCCCCTCTTTCCCAGAGCGCACGCTGGACGGATTAAAGGGGATTCCCTTTTTGCCACCCAGCTCCCCCTTCCTCAGCCTCGTCATTGCTTCAGTGACGTCCAAGTGTCTGGCGTGGTGACAAATAATCCCTTTCATGCGCTACTAGTTCCAAGAGCTGAAGCTGAATCCTGACGTGTCCCTGGGCTCTCGCTAAGACCATGTTTCTAGCTGCAGTTCATGCATTTTTTTTTAATAATTATAATTTTAGCACATCAGAGCCCCCCCCTTCTTCCCCCCCCCTTTTCTTCATACCTAATTAGTCATTCCCTAAGTAAATACCATGGTGCCTCCCAAATTACTTGCACCATGAGGGAATGCAGTTCTCTGTCTCCCAAATACAATGTTTCATGCTTCATGGGAATGATGGATTTGCCTCATGGATAAATTTACTGGGAACATTTTTCATAACTGTTTTACTTGGGGCATGTTTATGTTTTGAATCAAATCTCACATTTTTGGAGGTTTCTCTTTTTTTGGAGGCTACCACTGTCTCGTTCCTTGAGGAGGGACGGGGTGGAGTTTCTTAGTGGTCTCCTGATGGTCTCCTTGGTCTTTTGAGGGTAACATTCTCCCTGTTTGAGCTACCTATTTCTTATACTCCGGCAAAGTGGTATAATTTGGTAGCTTCTTGGTACCTTCTGGTTGACTACCAGTTCCTAAACTTGAGAAATGGTGTATTTTAGCTTTTATGTCCTTCATATGTCTCGTAGTTTGTGCATACATATTTAACTCTCAATGTTGTTCTCCAGATTTAGCTGGAAGGCAATGAGATAAAGGTAATCAAATGATGAAACTGTAGTCACACTCTGAACTCCTAATTTAATGAAAAAATCACCCGAACGATAAAGTGTGTAATTATGCTGATTTTCATGACATTTGGGTCACAAATGGATTCTTCTTTGTGTACAGATGACATCAAATTAATACTTGTTATAGCTTTCTGTTAAGTCACAGCTCTGGCAATGCTTTTATATTAAGTGGGCATTAATTCTTGCTAAATTGTGAAGTAGGTCTTTATTACTTCTTCCACCCAAATGCCTGGAGAGGTCCTTCTTTGTCCTAATGTTAGAAGAAGGTTGTACCATGGAAAGTTCCATCTACTGGGAACATATCTTCTTGGGGACTGATTCTTTTGAGCATAAAAAAAATATATTTTCAACTAATTTAATTTTCCATTTATATGGAAGTGTAGATTTTTATGGAATAGCTATAAAGTTCATGTCTGTATTGTTGAAAGAAGACAGCTATGAAGAATGTAGTTCTTCACTTATAGCCAAAAAGTTTGGCAGAGCAGCGATGCCAAGTTCCCCGAGCTAATCAGAGCACTTCGTCGACAACATCCAGAACGATTAGGGCAATGCTGCCCAGTTTCCATGCGAACACAAACCTGTCTTCTCTGCTGAAAAGCTGTGGCAGGTGGCTAACGTGAGTGCTGAAACTGGAGTGAGTACACCGACAACTACTGTCCAGGCCATTTCTTGGCAAATTACAGATAAATGAATCTTTCCACTGTATGGTAAGAGGTAAGAATTGCACAACTAAATAAAAAAACAAAGTCCAGCTGAAACTGTGAGGAGAGTAATAAACCATTTTTCTCTTCGATGAACATTTTTCCCCCTAGAATATCTTAAGCACTCTTAAAGAAATTACTATTTCTATAGTATGCAGTACATATAGAGTATGTAGTAGTATAGAATGTATATATAAATTTTATATATGTATAAATAAATATATGCAAATTGCACACTAATAATTTCCCTCATGTTCTTTATAAACCTTACTAGGAGATACTGCTTTTTTTTCCCTTCAGTGTCATGTTTTGAACTTAACTCCTTCCTCCACTGTGTTATTACTCTTTGATATTTCATTAATTCTCACTAAATTTTGTTGGCTGAATGATAAGCATGGTTCTTACTTCTGCATAAATGCTAATAAAGGGTGGCATGCCATATTTGGGATTTTTATTGAATTTAATTAGTAACAAAGTGAGTTAATCAGGTGACATTCACCTTGAACTTTTTACTTTAAAGGGAGATAATTTCTCATCTCTTGCATTTTTGTATTAGGTAGAAAAATTCAAAATACATTCTGGCAGCTACATTTGAATATCTTTGTAAAGTCTAGTTAAGTATTCTGTTTATAAGCGCTGCTGCTTAGTGATCTAATGAGCACAATACAGTCTCTTGCCACATTGTATCTCTCTCATTCTTTACAGTCAGGAAATGCATCCTGGATTCAATCAGCATGTAAAGCTGTTGCCAGTTGGTGTTATTCAATATGATAGGAAATAAAATAATTTTTTAAAAAAGACCTAAGTGCTGCCAAATTACCATTTTTAAGTTTGAGTCCTTGTATTTTGTACCCTGAAGAAACCCTTCATTTTAGGGCATTCAGTAGAAAATTAGACCAGTGCTGTAAAATAATGACAGTGTTTCGCAGCTATGTGCTAGTTAATATTGTAGGGTAGCACATATGCGAAAGTGCTCACTTCTTTCCTTAATGGAATAACTGAATGTGGATTTTATTGGAGTGTTGCCAGCTTCAGCCGATTTTCTGTATGAACTATTAGGACAAAAGAAACTCCTTAAAATAGGTATTCAGAACATGATGTTATGGACATAATTCATAAAGCTGCAGGAATGATTTCAAGAAGAAAAAGTAAGGCTGTATAAAATTACATTATAAATCTCAAGCCGAGGAGGGGAGGAGGGGGAGGAAGATGTCAGAAGCATAAAGAAATTACCCTGGTCTTCAGGGAGAGAAATGTTAATCCAACACTGAGTGTCTTTGAAAACTTCACCCTTTAGTATTCATATACTTGTGACTGTGCCTGGAATATTGCACAGTGAAAGTGCATTAAAAGAGTATGATCAAGGTTGCGAAGTCAAAAAGGCTCAGAAGCTTGGGAAATGCCTGTGTGAATCCGGTCTGTCCACTCTCTGTTTGCATTATCAGGCAGTCTGTAATTATACGGTCATTATCATTAGTCGTAGTATTTTTGCATGGTCTTGGTTATTCAAAGCACAGTTTCTTGGGGACTGTTCATCCCTTTGCTTTTCCTTTGTCATTCATTTATTGTAGTGGAATTCACTATTTTTAAACATTCTTGAGGATCTTTTCCGACAGGATAAATTCCATGATATTTAACTGGGATTCCTTTAATGCTCTTCACTCCTCACTGTGTTTTGATTTCTTTTCATCACAATCCTAACTGGCTGTGGGAACTAGGTTTAGGATTCAGCCCCAGGTTGAGACTTGCAAGTGAAGACATGTGGGCTTGATGTCAGGGGTTTCTGAGTATGAACCTGCATTTGGTCAGCTGAAGGGCCAGCAGTGTTATTTCATATGCCCCAGCACTGCCTACCCAGTCTCCTGCTAGAACTGCAGAGAAGTATTGGTCCATGTATAATTTCTGTCATATCTGTCAGTCCCTTGAGGATGTCTCAGATACGCTGAGAAACCTTAAATGGTGTTCGATGCCAGTGCGGAGGGAACGGATTTTTAAGACATTCATTGAGCATGAAGGGAGCATAGGTGTTTGGCTTACATGGAGACACCTACATTTAGGAATCTGAATCTGTACTTGGATGCCATCCTTGATGTTAATGTTATTAACACATTGCAGATGGGGAGCAGAGGCTCAAAGAAATGAAGACAGAAAATGTACAGAGATTTTAAGGGCTGGTATTTCAGAGAATACAGCGATCTGTATTTCAAAGCACAACATAAAATAGCAGAAACTTTTAGACTGGGAGGTCCTCTAGCCTATCCTCTTGCTCCAGTCTGATCTAATCTCAGTGTTGGGTCCAGTTGCTCAAGGCCTTGTCTGAATTAGTTGAGAAAATGCCTCTGAGCAGCTTATTCCAGTGCTTAACCACACTCATGGCTGTGAGTTTTCACTTAGGTCTAACAGGAGTTTCTTTTGCTGCAACTCGCAACTGTTGCTTCTCTGTGCTGTGTCTTCTCTACAGCCTCTCTTTGGATGGGCGAAGAATGCAATGAGACTCACCTCTGCCGCCCTTAACCTTTTGTGTCCAGTTTAAACAAACGCAGTCTCCTTAGCCTCTTCTCATACATTGTATGCTTGCCCTCCCTGCCAGTCTTATTGGATAGACACCAGTTTGTCATTAGCTCCTCACACTGGGGAATCTAAAATTGCTATTCCAGATGTGACCTCACTCCCCTTGCTCTGCTGGCTACCCTTGTGATGGTGCGGCCCAGTGTGTGATTAGCCATCATCACTGCATGGACACACTACTGGTTCACGCTCGGTTTGTTGCCCACCAAAACCACCGTGACTTTTTCTTCCAAGCTGGTCCCACTGGGCCACAGCCCGTACTGGTGCACAGTGCATCCCAGTGCAGGACTTGACTTTGGTATTTATTGAAGTTTTGGGTGGCTCTTCTTAAACATTTTTGTGTCAGCTCTTCTTCCATCTTATTGCAGTGCCTCTGAGAAGCAGCCCTGCTCTCCACAATATCCATTGCTCCTCCTAAACTGGTGTCATTTTTGAACTTGCTGAGTGTGTTTTATCCCACCATCGAGGTTGTGTTTGAACAGCAATGGTCCCAATCCTGACCTTTTAGGAACACTAGTGATGATGAACGCATGGATGTGCGATGAGCCAGGGACACTTTGAACTACAGACCTCTATTATTTGAGCCCAGCAGTCCAACCAGTTACTCATCCACCTTGTAGTTCACCTGTCCCTTCCAGATCCCCTAAATGAGGCTATAGGCAGTATGGGAAACCATGCTGAAATCTTTGCTGAAGTAGAGCTTTGATTTGTTCATGGTGAGGAGTAACTTTACTTTGAGGGTGGCAGAGCACTGGCACAGGCTGCCCAGAGAGGTCGTGGAGTCTCCCACTCTGGAGACATTCCAATCCCACCTGGACGCCGTCCTGTGCAACCTGCTGTAGGTGAGCCTGCTCTGGCAGGGGGGTTGGACTAGATGATCTCCAGAGGTCCCTTCCAACCCTGACCATTCTGTGATTCTGTGTAAATCCACTGAGAGTACCACAACCTATGACTGTAGCTTTCTTCCAGTTTAAAGAGATGTCCACCCATCTCCTCTATTTTTAGAGCCAGTCTGTTGCAGATGCCCAGCATGGTGCCTCCACACTGATCCAGCACCGCGGGCTCTCAGCTGGCAGCCACACAAACTCCTGCTTTAACTACCTGCATCCCGTTGGCACATCCCATTGGCAGCTCCCTAAGTGCTCCTGGGTGGGTGGGAACTCCACTCAAACCTGCTCTTACTCCTCACAGCATTTTCTTTTTGGCCAGCAATGTCTCACGCTGGCTTTTGCTTCCTGAGCTCATTTTGCTCACTTTATGAGCGTGGGATGCCCTCCCTGATCCTGCCTTCTGCAGCGGGCTCCAACCCCGGCAGCAGCAGCCTGGACCAAGCTCTCCAGTGACTTCGGTTACCTCTGTACCTGCCTGCCACTTCTGACCCCTCCCCCAGTGCAAGTCATGGCAATGCTATGGTCTGTCGTAGGAAAGATGCTACTTTTTTTTTTTTAACATTTGAAAATATTTTTCACTGCTGCGATTCTTGAAGTTGGTATTAATTTAGGTTGAAATGTAGGAAAAGGTTGAGTTGAAGGCAGGAATGTGATATAGAAGGTTTATTTGAACAATAGTTAGCAGTAGGGCAAACTTTCAAACAAGTTAAGACGGATATTTCTGAAATTAATTTCTAGCAACTTTAGTGTCAGTGCCACAGAGCAACTGTTTTAGCCAAGCTAATAAAACATGCGTTTATAAAATTGCCTGTATACACTTAGTTTATGATATGAGAGGAACGGCAAGTGTGAGGAATTCCAGTTTTGCAAATTGGCTGTTTCCCTAAGTTATGTATAGAAATAAACTACGTTTAATGATTGCTGTGAAATGTAATGATTGCAGCGGGAAAGCAGACATGGTTGTTAAGATAGTGTTGAACTGAAAAGGTGACTTGTGATGTCTGTAATGAGAGTTTTCATTGTTAATCAGCATATGTTCATCAGCAGCTGGATTATTTTTTATTAGAAGTTGCTCTGAAATAATTGTATTTACTAGAAAATGTCTTCACAGCGATATAAGGATAAGTGTCAGAACACTTTGGTTTTATCTCTCATAAGCTTCTAATACTCGGTATTAACATCTCTGTGTGGAGTACAAGGTTGGTCTCAACCCCATAGGGTGGGAGGGACCAAAGCTCTGCCCAGCTGTGGGAGCAAGACTGCACCAAGAAGAGGTTTATTTGCAGCCTGGTCTGGGTTATGTATTTGATACACTTACTGGTGTGTTTTGCCAGTCAGATGCTGTAGCACACGTTTAACCTGACGTCGGTTGTCTAGAAATTGTGTGTTGTTTCTAATCTAGACATTTGAGCTTCTTCTGTAACGGGTCCTTCTGAAATGCTGCGGGTGGTTTGCCCTCTGGAAATGGCTGTCTCTCTCCTCTGGCTGCATAGCGAATCTATCAGATCAGATTGGACTAGACACCAAACTTTCAGCTATATAAGGATAGTTGGACAGAAATTGTACCCTTAAATCAAATACCAATTGACTTCTAATTTTGTTGCTTAACATTTGCCTCTTTCATTTGGAAACCAGGCCCACCGACCTTTTGATTTTTGTTTTTAAGGTCTGCGGTCTACAGTCTTAGTTAATATCTGTTTATTTTGAGTGGCCAAGTCACATTGACCAGGTAAAATGCAGGTAAATGTCCATGGAGGGGAGCCCAGCTGGGCCCTGGGGTAGAGGCAGGATGAGCAGTGCATCCGATGGAGCTGATGTGTTGGTAAAATGATGGGAGTAACAGGAGCATCGTCCAGAAATTTCGTAACCTTCTGGACACGTGGGGTGAGATTTAGGGATGGTGCACATCTGTCAGTCAACTCCGAGTTATCAAGTCAAGGGTCAACTGCTTCTCCCACCAGCTTCGTGTTTAGGTCCAGTGGACTTTCCTGTTCTGCTCCTGGTTCTGCTGCCATCTGATTTGAATGGACCTCACCTCTTCTTACTCACTGTATTTTCCTCTTGCCATGATTTTAGGTGCATTATGGCCTCTTTGTTTTGTTGTTAGTCTTGGCAAGACGTGGCAACAGTTTTATATTTCTGAGATTATAGAGGAAAAAAAGATAACTTCAGTATAGAGGAGTCTGATGATAATGCACAGGTAATTTTACTCTTTTTTGTAGGAACTTCAGTATTTTTTCTGAAAAAAAGATTTGTTTTATGGTTTTGTCTCTTCCAAATGGAGAAGGGGAATCTTTTCTCTCCTCCTCTTTCACCCAGAATCATATCTGAATTTTGTGAGCTGGAATGAGGAGCTTTTATTCCAGCAGATTTCAAGATAAGGTCTTGCATTTTTTTCCATAGCCGATTTCAGGTTAAGACCCTAATTTAAATGCATTTGAAGTCGAAGTATGTTTTTTCCTTTTAATTTGAAAGGAAGATGGATTTAAAAGCAAAGCTTGTAGAACGGCTCGGATACGTTCTGTAAATTGTTTGTATAAATTATATGAGAATAAATAGCAGAGAGCTTTAACTCTTCCCTTCTAATTTTCCTTGGATTTGAACTTGTTTATTCAGAAGTTAGAGAGTATCATTTGTGGCATTTACATTATACTGAAAATCAACTTCTCTCCTTTTTCATTATTTTGAGGTTCCTGGGTTCCTGTATTGCCATGGTGTTGGACAGTCAGGGCAGATGAAGAATCAGTGTCGTTTATCCTGGAGTTTTCTCTGTTTTCTATCTCTACCCTACATCTTTTACAGCTTGCCTTATTTTCTCCATCTGGTATTTATAGCAGTTTTAGCAATTTCAAATTTCTTTTCCTCTTCTGTTCCCTCAAAAAATAAAGAACCCAAATGTCACAGCTCTCTGCTTTGGAAGTTCAAGAGAGGTGCCTGGATTTATGGAGGAGTTTTCCTCCTTGCATGCCACATACTGGTCTGGTGTTGCAGGATTACTTCTGGCTGCGTTTTCCAAAGAGAAATTTGAAGAAATGTGTAAGGGTTTATGGCATTTTTTGTGGAAACAGACTTTTTCATTTAGGGCTGATAACGTTGCCATCTGATATCAGCTTGATAACTTGCAGGAAGTGATTTGAAGGTATCCTGTATTTTAAAAGGGCTTCTTCTAAGGCTATGAAGATTTATCATTATTGATGTTAACAATTTTGGAAGGGGTATTGGATCTTGTGCTTCAGAGTGTCATCCAACGGTTTCTGAATTATCTTCTGTCATGGCCTTATGTTACCTTAATAATAACCTAAACATCAAATGAGATTGAATTCTGGATGGCTTGTAACCCCATTTGTCACTGCCATAGCCCTACTTGCGGTTCCTCGGCTCTGGGTTAGACCAATGCGTGACTTCTGCTGTCCAGGTGCTGTCTTTCAAAAGAGGAGATTATTCCATCTATTTCTATAGGGACCCTGCTATATAATCCTTGAAGAAGGCCAGTAAACTGGAGGTATTCTGTGTCTAATCCTGTTCAGAT
Source organism: Ibidorhyncha struthersii (assembly GCA_013398815.1). NCBI lineage: Eukaryota > Metazoa > Chordata > Aves > Charadriiformes > Charadriidae > Ibidorhyncha > Ibidorhyncha struthersii. Next base: position 319,298 of record VZSZ01011368.1, on the reverse strand, counting down.
GAAAACATGGTGATTTTTCAGTTTTTATTTTTTATTTTATGTTTAACTTGCTTTCAGGTGGGGTTGTTTGTTTTTTTGGGGGGGGTTGAAGATTTAAATGTATAAAATTGTGTGGCCACTGAAAAATTATTAGTTTTAATTAAATTAAAATCCAGAGCCTGTGCCCTGTGTTTCATTTAGCAGGATGCGTTGCCTATGATGGTAGGTGTCAGTGCCAAGGGTTTGGTGAGCTCCTCTCACTCCAAGCACAGCGTTTGTACCGGCACTGCCTGTGCATGACAGAACTGCAGATGTGACTGCTAAAGATTCACCTTCCCTAGTGAATTATCCGCCATGTGAACAGAGAAACGACAGAAGCAATTTCACTAAAAGTGAATAAAATCTAGTGGTTTTGGTATAGATTACCCAATAAATTTCATTCTGTTTCTAAGAGAAACTAGCACTGTCCATTAAGGTAAACAATTTCACAGTCCATTTGGCATCGTGCAATGAAAGGCTGAGTTCAGAGATTACTCAGGTAAATCCTATTAGACAAGGGAGGGAGCTCTGTTAGTTTTTATTGTTATTTTATCCCTCTGCTGAAGTTTCTAGAAGTAGAAAGCCAAGCGACTAACAAGAATATTGGTTACCCACATTTATTTTGCCCCTAAGTGTAGTGGCTAGTAGCCACAGATGTGTCTTCTTGGTAGGAATTGGTTTCACCCAGGGGTATCTTTGATAATTTGAAGGCTCCTCCTTCTTGAATTGATCCAAAAAGCCCAAACTAAATATTTTTACAGAGTAAGAATGCAGCAAATTGGGACAAGATTAAGTCAACTATTTCAGCTCAGTGTTTTAATCTTTTATATTGTAGTTAACTTATGTTTTAAGCTTAACTTTTGCAATGAAGTGAGAAACTGAATTTTTCATTCTGAAACTCTCAAAGTAGAAAATTCTTATTATTTTTATGTTTTTTAACTTCCAAATTGTGAATTCATTTAATTAGTTTCACTTTTAGTAGAACAAAAAAAAAGAAAGAAAGGATGCGAGAAAAGAGAGAAAGAAAGAAAAGGGTGCGTCCAGCTGCAAAATATTTTTGGAGTAAAATTCCAAACTGTTTTCGGTTTCTCCACTGTATATAGCTTCCTATGAGTAAATGTCATATATTCTCTGGAGAGCAAATAGCTGCCGTACTGCGAGGAGGGTCTTCGACTGTTACACACTGTCATTCCTTAGGTTAGCAGCAACAGTATTCATAGCATTTTAATGTTGTAAGCCAAAAAGTTGTGTTCTGGAGGCACACACAGGGGGCCTCTTTCTTCAGGAATTATAATGGGAACTGAAATTGTTACCTTACAATAGACTTCCTAATCTTTAAACGGCTAAAATAAGATGATTTCCATCCCTGCTGTTCAGGTTCAAATGTAAAATCCCTGCTCTTTTTATATACCTTTTAATCACAGCGTTAGTCAAAGAGAAGACTGAAGTACTGTATTTATGATTGCTAATAGAGACAAATGAATATTATTTTCTTTCTTCCTCTTTCAAGTTGGGTGTTAAGCACTTATTCTGAATGCTGTGTTAGTCATAGCCAAAAAGAAACTGTCTTATCCCTCTCCCTTCTTCTCCTCCCATGTCTTCTGGGGCGCTCTTCTCTTGCTCCTTATTTCAGAAGACTCCTGAGTTTTGTGTTTCAGTGTGATAGATCCATGCTAGAGCTCTGCTTCCCAGAGCAGTTCAGTCTTTAGCAAGTATCTATCCTTCGTATGTGCAAAAAAGTGAATTTCCCTACTTTTCATCCCACACCTCCAATGCTTGTTGGTTTACACCCTGCTCGTCAGAGTCCAGGCATCTCACTCCCTGCTTGCTGGTTGCATCCCTGTGGAGTCCTGGTTGAACCGTGCCAATGGTCACCTAACCGCAGGGAGCGGCTGAGCTGTGGCTGGGCACCCACATCTGGATCCTTCTGCAGGAAAGCAAGGAGCCCTGGGGGGATGCTGCTCCCGCAGCCCTGCTCCTGCCCAGCCGGGGGGGATTTACTTACCTGAGCTTTTAGCTATGGGAAAGGTGGCGTAAAGCCAGAGTGGCTGGAGGTGTTCCAGCGAGCTGAGGGACCAGATGGGACAATTTGGAGGCTTGCCAGCAAAGAAACTTAGCAAAAGGTACAAACAAAAACAAAAGTAAGAAAAAGAAAGTGTAAACAAAGGAAGCCAGCAGCTTGTATCGGTTGTGATGGGATTTGGCCTTGGCTTTAAGACCATTGGAGTTTATTCTCAACTCTTAAGGCTTCTTTTTTGTATGGTATATTTTTCCAAATTAGCATTTAATCATAACCAGGAGAAAGGAAGTAATCTTGCGGTACTTTGCACTACTGAAGCCTGTAATAGAGCCATCTCTGGGGAAAAAGTGCTGTAGTTTACTTCCCGTTATATTTTCTACTGTTTAGTCTGTTTTAGTTCTAAAACACTTGTTGTGGACGTTACAGCACTTTCCTTGAGAGACATTCAGATAACAGTCTCAGGCCAGATGCAGAATGAGTAATCTTTCTCAAATGGCTCAGGAATAACAGAAGTCATCTTCACTTTCCCTGTTGCTGAATTGCTACACCTGGAGGCAGCTAATTTCGCTCTGAATCTTTGGAACTGACATGGCCAATGTGATTTTGCTTCCTTAGAGGATGTGAAACCTGGGGGTTTATTGGTTGGTTTTGTTGTGTAGGTGTTTTTTTTTTTCCGCCAGGAATTATTTTGCAGTTGTAGAATTTCAGTTTGCCTCATTTAATATGAAGAGCTGCATATTATGGGGTCAGAGAAAATTTGTCCTCTCGGAGCATGTGTTCTTTATCAGAGGAGAAATGCGTGGAACAGGATATATGTTATAATTATTCTTCACCTGGGAAGAATTTATTCTTCCCCACGTTTTGTGTTGCTTATGAAGTACCAGTCCCCCGGTAGTCGTCAGCTTCACATTCCCTAATCTGCTCATATTTGACCCATGTTGGCTTGCAAAGCCCCCAGAAACCACTGGTGTCCAGCGTGGGGTTAAATGGGGTATCAGACCACCTGAGGACATACAGAAGATGCTGGTCTGGCTTGGCCGCCTGGCATCCCACAGTCTCTCTGAGCAACCTTGAAGGATTTATTTGCAGGATGCCTGTCCCTACAGCTACAAGGTCTGGTTTTATGAGTGGCTTCAAACACCTCTCAAGAAACAGCAATGGGACTAGGATTCAGCACTGTCTCTCCTTTTCAGGACAGTTGGAGGAGATGGATTAAAAAGGATGGCAGAAATCTTCACTAGTTTTATGTAAAAGTGGGACTTCTGTCAATAATCCACCAAAGTGAAGCTCTTTGGAGATGCTCTCTGGAAGTCTGCCCTTTCTTCAGGAACATGGCAGGGTGGGGTGGGATTAATCTCACCTGACTTTAGCCATCTGGAAGTTAAATGCATAATCTTAGGTAGTTATCTAGGCTCTTGCCATAGAGAGAGGCCTCTGCAGGAGGCAATGTTGTCACCCCTAAGTGGGGTATGAGATGGATGGTTTTGAGAAGCAGTCACGGGCAAGAAGCATGAAGCATCTTTCCCTTTGAAGATAATTTCTCTTTGAATCTGTTCATCTAAACAGTCTGCTTGGTAAGCAAGAAAGGTCATTTTTAGTTCATCTTCCTTCACAGTATGGGACGTTAGGTAAATTTTGTGTTTATCAAATAAAGACAATCAATACCAGAAGGAAATTATTTCCAGGAATGTAGTAAGGTTATTAGCTTAGTTGAAATGTTATTTTTTCAAAGCAAACCCTGAAACAATCCTTAAAGGACTGGAGCAATGCGTGTCCTTTCAAGTTGAGATCGGCATCGGTGTCCTCCCTGGCTCCTCCCAGGTGCTCGATCCAGCTCACTGCTGAAGTTTGCCCATACTGTTTGTTCCTGCAATGAAATCCAGTCTATATATAGCGACTTAAAATAAACTAGTGGACTTGGTTTTATACATAAGCTCACTGACTTAATAAATAGATGTTATTAAGCATATAAAGGTTGAAGGCAAGTTAGATAAAGAAGCCAGCTAATTAATCATGCAGACTGCATATTCGTCCCTGAGCTATATTTGGTTACTGCTTAGCAAGTGAAGGGTGAGTAGATCTGTGCTTGATTACATTCAATGAACTCTGTTTTGGCAGGGGAGTGAAAGCAGGTTTGTGTTTACTTTTAGGGACAAAAGCAGCATTCCTTTGACATGCGAGTTGTACTCCATTACTGCTTACATCCCTGTTTGGAGTAATTTACACCCAGGGTGCAATTTGCCCCACTGCTTTAAGCGCCTGCAGGATTTGGCCCCGGCAGATTAACATGCATTTACAAATCCAGCTGGCTGTTTGGAAGCTCCCAAAGGAGTACTTGATTGCCAATTACACTGTTTCTCCTTTCTATCAAATTGCCAAGAAACAGTAACTCAATTGATTTAAAATTATTTCTATCCCACGCAGTCTCTAAGCCTTGCAAGCAGGTTATTATGCTCAGTTGCATGGTGGTGTTTTACCCCCTTGAATTGTGTTTTCGGGATTGCTCATCATGTGCCCAGTTGGACTCCATTTAATAACTTGCTTGTGCTACATTAGCTGTGTTTCCTATCAGATAATTCTACTTTCCTGTTAGGAAACAATGTCTCATAGTAAAAGCAAACACAACTTGTGGCTAGGTTTGGGCAGGTAAATTTCAAAACAGTGATATGCATTTATTATTTTGCTTAAATAAAATAAAATGAAAGTTGTTGCAGGCATAAAGGAGCCGGATTGTCTGTCATTTGGCGCCTTTCCTTATCCGTTGCAAAGAATTATGTTAAAAGAAGACTATTAAGGTGGTGAAGGCAAGCGCTCAGAGTTAAGTAGTGGTGGGGTGAAGGCTGCCTGTTGTGCCCTGTCTCCCTTGTGCCCTGTGCTATGGGCAAGTTAGAGTTTAAAGAATCCTGTAATCATTTTTGCTGTGAGAAGCTTACCGTATTCTCTTCCCTCCGTGAGTGGTGCTTGGGTTTAGAATGACTGTTTAACATTTTCCTCCTCCATATTCCAAGTGTGGCCATTATTATTTGAAGTTTATAGAACAGTTTGAATAGAGAAAGAGCCCAAAAGGCTTCTTTCTGTAGGTTATTTCAGGTGTCTGACTTGTCTGAACACATACTGCTAGAAAGCACTGGATACGTGGCAGGGAAAAGCTGGTGCCAGCTGAGCTGGTGAGGACCACTGGGTCTGGAGGTGCCAGGGTGGGTGGGAGGTGTGGTGTGTGTGGGTAGAAGCTGCTTGTGAGGCCCTTGGTTCAGAGGACATGTCTATGGCAGAAGAAGGGTTGGGATACAGTTGCCCATGGAGCCTTCAACTGAGCATCTGTTCTTCCAACCCTCTTTCCTCCTCCCTGCCTGCTTTCCAGCTTGTACAGCAAGTGGCATGAGCATCCTCGTGGACAGCAAACCTTTGCAGCTCTGTGGTCCTATCTGAGAGCAGCCTCATCGCCCGCGGGCAAAGAGACAGCAGTCATGGCGGGAAGAGCTCAGGGTCGAAAGAAGTTGGAAGCTAAATTCTGTTTTCTAGCACTTGGTCTTGCAATAGGGATTTTGTTATTTCGGCAGAGTTTTCAGCATCTGGTTTCCTTGGTTTGGAAAGAAAAACATAAAGGAAATACCCTTGTGTGGCAGTGATATATGGCAAATCCATTCACTAACAGACTGCCTTGCATTGATGCAACCCGCATTTCCATTGGGCTTCACAGTTCTTTTCCTAGAAATACTGAGATTCAGGAATTTTCTTACTTTAGGCTCTCAGTGAGAGCTTATTAGGCACAGGCTTTTTCTGACTATCCCTGGTATAACTCTTTTTAACCCTGTCCTCCTCTTGTCCTCTCTGTCCTCTCTTCTGGCTCATCTGTCCAGCCTAGTGATCTGCACGTTGTACTATTTAGGCTTTTCTTCCAGTCCCATCTTCCTCAGCAGCGTGTTTGTTGCTTTCCAGGGCCTTCTCTGCTGGACTCTATAACTGCACCCTTTTTCTTTGTTGGCTTGCAGCCACAGACCTCTTTTTCTCCAGTGTCCAGAAAACTGCATTCTTGTTTTTGTGGGAGTCCCAGCTCCCTCCTGTACTTACAGTCCCAAATCTCCTCTTCTTGCATCTCAGGTTCTCATTCCCTGGTTTTCCTCCTCAGCATCCTTGATGCAACCTCTTCTCCCTATTCTCTTCCCCCTCCCTTCATTTGCAGGTTTATTTTTTTTTTTTTTTAATTTTGCTATGTGTTTGGAAACGTTTCTTTTTCTTACTGTCTTGGGAGGCTGCCAAGAGCACTGGCGTGCACAGTGCCTGTGCTCAGCTCTGGGATGAACAGGTAGCAAAGTACAGTACAGCCAATAACAGCAATAGTATGAGATGCCCTATTTCATTCATTCCACTCATTCCAGCAGTGGAACACACCTGGAGTGCAGGGATATCGCACACATCAGCCCTGAGCTTTTAGGAAACGAGCAGTAAGTGTTTGTGAGCGACAGTTTTTTGAAGTCTTGTAGTTGGGAGAGAAAACGGACAGCATTTTAACAGAGAAAAAATCAAGTACATCTCTGACACGGAGGCTTCTCCCATGCTAATTCAAAGTCCATCTTCCAAAAAACACGGACAGTAGAGATTTTCAGACAAATCTGATTTATTATTGGTCGTAATGAAGCGGTTGTTCTGTCTTCAGTAAATTTCGAAGGTGCTCACCACGCTGCAGGCAGTCTGGCCTGGAAAATCTCAGTCCATTACAGGTTATGGTTTGGACAAGTAGCAAGTAAGCCATTGAAAACAATGTTTGTATAAGGCATTTTCAGGCAACCATAACACCAGGTGGTGGTACCAAGCCCAGCTCTAAGAAGTGGGGGTTTGTGCATGTGCCTGCATAGCACAACTGCTATTTTCCATATAACATTTAAGGCAGCTGGCAACCAACAAAATCTTTTTCTTGTGTAGGAGTGGTATGCGTTAAGGTTAAAATACCAGCTTGGTTTTGGACTGTTGTTACAGTGGAATATAATAACCTCTATGATAGTTAAAGTTTATTCAAGGAGTAACCTAGAAAAGCAAGATACAGATGTCCGCGGTCGTGTCGGGTAGAGGCAGTCTGTGATCTGGACAGGCTGCAGCCTGGCGTTTGCCTGCGCTCCCTGTTACAGAGCATGGCTCAGGCTCGCTCAGCTACTGATTTGCAGTGAAGAGGACAATTTCAGTGACGGACAGCCTTTTTTATATAGGCAATTTGTAAAGCCTTTGGAAATAGTATTAAATAAACAAGACAGTATTATACAGTTGACCAGCTAAGTTGAGCTTTAGCCAGTAATCCTGCTTAGTAAGCATATTATCAGAAGGAATACACTAGTCTAGACACTTTTTGTGATTTTTAACTTTGGTATGCAGTTACTCTGAAATAACAGGCTTGGAAAGGAAAATTGTCTGAAATGGCTAGTTCTTTGCTGCAAGCATTAAGGACTTTAAAGGAGAGAAAACATTAAGCACTAAAGGGCTATTCAATCTAGCGGCGAAAGGCATAGCATGAAGGGGTGTCTGAAAGCTGGGGCAGACAAATTCACATGGAAAGTGAGACACGTTTTTAACAGAGTTACAATCCTTTGCAACAAATTATCATTGAAAGTGCTGGATTTTTCTCCCTGTTCTCAAATTAAGGCCGACCATCTTGCTGACTCTAGTTTTGTTGGGCTAAAACAATGCTTCAGTGAAACACAAATTACTGGCCCCTGTACGGCAGTGGCTGCGAGATGTGTGTTAACCTGTGATGTACAGATCAATTTACATGATTTGATGGATTTTTCTGAACTTAAATATTATGAATTTAACAGCAAATTCTTACTGTACTTCTCCCCAAGTTACCCGTCATGTCCCTTCCCTTGATTTCTAGCTTGCGTGTGTGTGCACATTGGTGCAGAGACCTCCTTACATTTTGGGTTTGATGGGTTTTGACATCATCCAGTTGACCTGGAGCCTCACTGTGTCTGTGCACAGCTGGCTTAAGAAGTGTGATGGTGTTCAAAAGGAGTGAAATAACCACTCCCTGGTAATGCAGATGCTTCAGGCATCTCTCAGTGCCCTTATCTTGCACTCTGCTCAGAATCTCCTATGTGTATCAACCTCTGGCCCGAAAGGGCTTCTTCTGCTTCTTGATTAATTGGCTGTGAGATGTGGAAACCAACCTGAGCTAGTTCCAAGGAAACCCTTATTAATCACACCATCATGCAAGCCGTATATGGCAAGCCTAGCAAGCATCTGCTTTTGAAATCTTTGGGAGACTTTGAAGCATAGGGACAAGAGCCATACTTACATACTTTTGATAGCTAAATAAAGCCTTAGCAGTAAGCATGGAGTTCCAGCAGGCAAATGAAACGAAGCATCTGGATTCCCTTATCGTATCCCCCCCCCCNAAAAAAAGAGAGAAAAAAAAAAAGAGGTTTGTGTCTGAAGAATGAATGATCCTTGAATCCGTGTGCTGAGCAGGGAGCCTTGTAGGGGCACGGAGGAGGAAACCCAGGGGAGGTACCTGTAGGTTCAGGCAATACCAGGGAGCAGGCTTTCAGGATGACGTGCACTCGTTTGCCTGACTGCCAGTTTAAGCTCAGTTTAGATAGTCAGATCTTGTTACCTCTGCCTTTATCTTTTAGGCAGCCCACAGTGTAACGTGGCAGATGAAAACATATGTTGAATGGCGGTGTTATTTCAGGAGCTGTGCCCATTCTGTGCCCTGTGACAGGCAGGGCTGCGAGGGAAGTAATAACATGCGTTGGACTAATTGCACGCCGTGTCCGAAGGCAAGTGTACAGGGAGGCTGCGGACAGCCTGGGCACGCTGAGATCTGGCATTGCTGAGTGTTTGTGAGTTGAGCTTTGCACAGTATTGCACAACAGAGAAATTGTATGCAATTAAAATGTGCTTCATTATTAATTATTTAAATGTAATTAAATTATGCTTAATGGACTGTGTAAGTGCACGCCCACACCTAAACTCTGCTGTGGCTCTGCATAATGCACCTATACACCCGCCTTTCTGCAAAGGCAAATCCACTCGTTAAGCAGGTGTTCCCTCACTCACTTCGTTCTGATTTTTTACGAACATTTTGCCCAAGGGGAACCTGATTATTCACTTGCAATTAGATGAAATCGCAGCTTGTTGGGAGTGGGTTGGTGTGGGAGCACGTTTCACCTGCCTTGAAAGTTGTTTTTGTTGGGATTTTTTCAATTCCATCAGTGAATTAAGTTCTGGGAACAAGAATTCAGAAAGCCTATGCTTTCCGGAGGGATGGGACTCTGTTCCAGGAGAGTTTGTTTTCTTTAGGGTTTCTCATTTCCCCTTCCTCTGACTCAGGCTGTCTTGTCACTTTTCTCCTTCCCACCCATCCTATTCACTCATTGCTTTGCCTTTTTTATTTTTCATTTTTTTCTATGTCCTGGCATCACATTCCTCCTTCACACTTTTGTCCATCATTACTCACTTCTTCCCATTCCTCACTCTGTCCACTGCTGCCCTGGGTAGCTCCCCCTTCTCTCCTTCCTG
>VZSZ01011368.1:223101-309740 GCA_013398815.1 Ibidorhyncha struthersii | reverse complement strand
TCCTTCCTGTTTTATTTTACCCTCCAGTATCTCCCAAGCATCACATAATGAGGAACAGATTGGATTCCTTACTGGGCTCATCGGCGAAGAGCACCATGTTGATGCCAGGTTGAGATGATATGATATGATACGATACTACAGACAGGAGTTGGAAATAAGTAAACGTGGTTATTGTGGCACATTGAGATTCTTGGCTCTACCCCAAGGGATTAAAAAAAAAAAAAAAAGAGAGAAAAAGAAAAGTGGAGGGGGGGAGGGAGAACCAGCTGAATAGTCTGTTACGGCTCACTTAGAGGGGGGAAAAAAGAACACAGAGCAGCAGCTTTATTTTTTTTGAGCTGATTTTGTAATGATTCTATCAATTGTGCTACTTTATATCATTGCATTTGCACAATAAAAAGTGATGTGCTTTATACTTCAGTTTGTTTGCACTTCCCCTTGTTTGAAAGGTCTTCTGGCACCACTGGGAGCGGAGCCTTTGAGGACTTCATAACCTGTTTGCAAGACAAGTGTTGGCATCCTATCTGGGTGTCACACAGGGTGGCTGAGAGATGATATTTCAGTTGGCTACACAGTGTGGGTACCTGGTGTTTTCAGTTTAGAGGAAGCCTAAGATCTGACTGTCTGGTAGGGAGATAGTATAAAATAGTTATTTCTTATTGATGGAGAACTGATGACCTACCAGGTACTTCTGGAAATAAAGAAAGCTTGAAGGTCTTCAGCATTGATACCTTAGCTTTAGAGAGGTTTAGGATTAGTTTAATTAGATTGATCATGAAGAACTTGTATTTAGCATGATCCAAACTTAATGGCACTCTTTGGAATCTTGGTACAATATTTATTCGTGGTCCTTATTTATTTTTTTCATCTTTTCTTGGTTATGATGAGTAACTGGATAATGCAGGAATAAACGACCCATACCAGATAGAGGGTTTTAGTTGTACTACCTGATATTTCTGGGTTTGCATCAAAAAACCCACGTTTTCTTTACAAATTAATTAAGCAGTTTCTAGGTCAGGTCATGAGTGAACCTAAGACGTCCTTGCCTACAGTGATGGGACACCTGTGACCCTTTGAAGTCTCTCTCCTTTGCCCGGCTCACGGGTATGGTGGAAAGCATCCATGAACTGATTTGGGGCAGATTTACATGATGTGGGCAGTGCTCAGCACCCGGGCACTGCACCCTGCTAATCACCTTTGGGCTCCTGTTCATGGGATGGTGGGTCCCCTGAAAAGAATGAACTGCTGTGGGGTGGGGGCTTTGAGCTCCGTTTCTTACCCTGCAAATGATACATTGGAAGATTTTCAGCAAATCATGTAGGTTCAGATTCCCTGAAAAGTATAGAGGCACCATCTGATCTCAGAGGGAGTTTCATACTGAGTGTTTTCATGGATTTGTGCTTCTATCAGTGAGCAGGGATAAAAGCATCTTTTACTGAAGTGATATTAGGGATAAATACATTAACTGTTGTGAGGTCCTCCAGTACAAGGGAGATGAGAGCCCTCAGCATGAGTACACTTGAGACTTGATGGTGTTTCCATTGTAGTCAATTGGTTGGGACAACGAAACATCCGTTTCCCTGGGGAATACTCTTGCAGATTCAGCCTTTCTCTTGGAGGCTGTGGATATACTTTGTCATGATGGTAGGGGCTGACGAGCTTTTAAAATTGACCCTCTCTTAATGCACGGGTGAAGAAGAGAGAGCAGCAGATGTCAACAACCGCAAGGCTGATCCTAAGTACAGAGTGCAGAGTTAATGCGCTTTTTTTGTAAGTATGCAGTTGTTGAGGCTCCGCTGTGCCTTTCTGTCCTCCTTCGTTCCTGCACGTGAGTGAGAGGCTTCACCACACTGTCCGACTGGGATCCTGTGCTGTTAAAACCAGGGTTTGGGCATCTTCCCACTGTGGGATGGCATTGCATTGCCAGCGACATGGGAGAGGGGATCCACGGTGCTCAGATTTTAAAAGACTTATTAATGCCAGTGTCAAGATTTCTGAAGAAAATGTTAATCAGAGCTTTGGCTATGAGCATATTTACTACGATTCATCATCCTGTGAAAAACAGTGGAAGTGCTTAACAACTTGCCAGTCACCCTGCTCTGGGATGCACCGGGGGAAGTGAGAAAGGATTCTGCGGAGACTTTGATACTGAACCTGTTAAAATTTCAGCGAGCCCATCTGAAGGCTCCTTTGCCCTGTAGCAGATGATATTAAATGGATAACTGACCACCTAGCAGAAAAGTAACATTGACAGTTTTAGGGGTTTTGTTAAAAAAAGGAGAAAAATACCTAACACACAAACAAACCTCACCACCACCAAAACCATCTTTCTGTGAAGCTTGCCATTTGTTACATGGAGAAACAAGCAAACTTTTAAGGATCAACTATTTGCCTTCTCACATGCATATTAAAGAGTGAAATCCCTCTTGCTCCAGATGAGATAGTAAAATGTTTTTTTTCTTGAAGAGCAAAGTGTTGTCTTTGCTGTCTCAGACAAGAATGCTCATCGAATCTTTCCTGCATGAAATGCCACTTCTTTGGGCAGTGTGTCAGATAATGTCCTTATTCCACATGCTTCAAACCAGCGCTTTCTAAGAATCTGTTTTTCACATTCCAAGGAATGCTTTAGATGTAATCTCTCCCTCGTGATGATATAGTTATTTATATTTCTCTAACACCAAAAGCCATTAGGCATCCTAACAAAAATGAGTGGAACCCTCCCCCTTCTCCCTCCACTGCAAACCCGTCAATCTGTATATTGGCTATAAGGTTAAATTAGTCTGATCATGCAAACACGTACTGCACAAAGTACAACTCCGTAGCACGTTACATCGCGTGTCCTTAGGTTTTCTGTAGTGAGACTGTTTTCCCTCCGATCTAAATACACTTCTGAGATGCAGTCCCCTTGCGTTTGCATTAGACCTTAGTGATGATGCTCTAATGTATCATTGGATCGTCCGGCTCAGCTGCCTCCCTGCTTTCATAGCTGTAATCTTGGGCACTAAGGGAACTGGCCAGAATTTGTGAATTTGTCTTGTGTGGTTCATTCCCTGCCCATGTGGAGCAGTGTGTGCGTGCAGGGAAATGTTTTGCTTGGTAGCATTTTTGCTTTTTAGTTTTAAATATGCATGCCTTCTCTATGCTTGTATTCCTGGAGGAATTAAATTTGCGGTTTTGGACTGGGCACTGAGGATGCTCTCACTGTAGCACTCATTGATTTAACCCTTATGGTAGACACATCTCTTCTGCTGGAGGGGCAAAAGCAGGACTGAAGAGAAGCATCTATGGTGGGCTCCTTCTTTTACAATCCTGCTTTATGAGGAGAGAGAAAGAGAGAGAGGGAGGACATGTTTTTGTCTCTCTCTTAAGGACAAGCCTGGGACCTGGAGGCTGCTATGAGGAGCAGGGTGCTGAGTGGGGAGGTGGGTGAAGAAGATGCTGCCACCACATACAACAGCATCTGCTCTGAGGGAAATCAGGTGTTTGGCTGCTGTGAAATTGTCCAAAGACTTGCCCATCAGCTGGACCCCAGTTCTTCTTCCCACACTTTTGACTGCTTTGAGTTAAAGCCTTCAGACCCTCTGTGGCAGAAAACTGTGTCCAGAGGATGGCTGGAGCCACCATCGGTGGCTTTCCTTAGGAGGGTCCTCGAGGATGTTGTTCTGTGCTGGGATTTTTGCTTTTTCTGATTTTTTTTTTTTTAATTATTATTTTCCCTTTTCTTCAGAGAAGGTTTCTAGAGTGTGCTGTGTCATGGAGCAGCAAAGAGTGCTAGCAGCAGGGCAAGCCTGAGCTTTGTTCATTTGGGGGTTTAGTTGTTTTCTTTTGTTTTCCAGTGGGATCCTGTGAGAATTGTTTAAATACAACATTTCAGCTTTTACTGACCCAGGCCTGTTTCTTTCCCATCCCTTAAGGAGGACTGAGTGAAGGGAACACTGGCAAATTCACAAAGATTTTAAATTAAAACAAGATAAAATAAGGGCAGACCCATAAGTACTGTAAGGATGATACATACAGTTGATCACAGTTTTGAGGAACGGTGAGGGGTTGCCTCCAGAAACAAGGGGCACATCACTTCCAGGGTGTATAATAAATTGAAGGGGCATTAGCATATGGGGAAACATTCATCCATGTAAATTTTCATTGCAATAAATACAAAAATGGATAAAGCAAACACATACAGTAACTGCAGCATAATGTCATCTGCTATTTATTTCTGAAGTCTAAAGCAAACAAATATGATCTAATGGAGAAAATGGTTGCTTTGAAAGCCAAAAAAAAAAAGAAAGAGGGGGTGTACCCCAGTCCGTGGATCATGCCTTTTTTGTTTGTGATAAAAATAGAAATAATTAAATATATTGGCCAAAACTCAGACAATTTCAGACAAAGGGTATCAGAAAAAAAAAAAGGAAAAAAAAATTGGCTTAAAGCTGGGGAAAAAAGTGTTTGGAAATACTGTGGTATTTAGTGGGAGTTTTAGTCCAAGTAAGTGCCTTATGCTTCTTTCTCATCTACATTGAGGGCTTTGTGGTGAGACCATGTTCCTCTCCTACACGATGGTTACAGGAGGTGGTGAGCTGTGGGAGTGAGAGCTTGGGCACATCCTGGGGGATATGCACAACACAAAAATAACTGTAATTCTCACAGACTTGGGCAGAGGTACCTATATTTTAATATCCTGAGATTAGATCACCAGGCTGTTCACTGCCTCTGAGGCAGCATCCCACCATTTCTACAATGGCTGATGTGGTCAGACCCTGTGCCAGTTGTGTACTATAGGTATTTTTGCTACTGATAAGCTTATTAATGATGTTCTCTTATTTGTGTCTGTTACTAATAGCTTTAAACTTTGTCAGTATGGAGTCAGCCCCAAAATGTCACACTAGTAAAGAAATGTTTTTCCCAGCTCTTAAAACATTCAGCTCATGAGGCTGAGGGAGTTGGGATTGCTCAGCCAGAGAAGTCTCTGGGAGACCTACAGGAAAGATGTGGAGGGACTCTTTATCAGGGAGTACAACAATAGAATGAGGGATAATGCTTTTAAACTGAAAGAGGGGAGATTAGACGAGATATTAGGAAGAAAATCTTTACTGTGAGGGTGGTAAGGCACTGGCACAGGTTGCCCAGGGAAGTTGGTGGAAGCTCCATTCCTGGAGGTGTTCAAGGCCAGGCTGGATGGGGCTTTGAGCAACCTGGTCTAGTGGGAGGTGTCCCTGCCCAGGACAGGGGGGCTGGAACTAGATGGTCTTTAAGGTCCCTTCCAACCTAAACCAGTCTATGATTCTATTATGTTAGTGATCTCTGCTCACCTTTTGCATCCAGCCTTCACCCTCCTTCAGCTCTTTGGGCTGTGTATATGCGCATGGATATGTTTGGATCAAGAGGTATTTTTGGAAGCAAACCTGGTCGTCTCCACTTACTGGGCTTTGGTTCAGGCTGGGGAATTGTCTCAGAGTGCCCAAATCTGCTTCCTTTTTGGAGAACTGAACTGGGAGATGTGCAACTGGTGCACTCCAGCAGTGTGGGCACCTAGCCGTGGGAGCAGGCTGGAGGACTTCCCCTTGGTGCACATAATAGGGCTTTGGGCTCCTCACTACCCATTACTCTGCTGTACAGACCCACTCCAAGTGCATCATACTGTTCCTGACACAGGCGTAGGCTTATTCTGTCTTATAAAGTCATGGAATTTAAGACCTGAAAGGACCATTATTCATCTTTCTGAATAACGGAAACAATATATTACTCAGTGATTCTTTCAGCTTCGCGATAGCACACATAACTTAGAGAGTTTTGGTCTAGGAAACAATGGACCAACTTACAGATTAATATGATGGGGTTTTATTTACTCTTACTGTGAACAGAGTGTTCAATTCTACTCTGAATTTGCTGGCATTGTCTTCTTTCTTTCCACTGGTTCTTGACAGCTGTTTTTTTTTAGCACCGTTTTAGGGATTTTTTACTCCCTTTTCTGCATCTTCTTCCATACTTCACTTTTTTGTTATGTAAAACAAAGGGTCCCTTGATATTACTCCATAATGAAACTACTACATCTATAAAGATAGTTTCTGCCAATCCAGGATTAAGAGATGTGTTTGATAACATAAAGTCTGTTCTACAGTGTACTTAAATTTTTATAAGGCTTCGGACTTGGTGCCACCAGATCTTTTGATCCAATTTGTGCAGACATAACAGCAAATACTAGATGGGTTAAAAAACAGTTCGATGACGGGTGTCAAAATGTCAGTGTAAGGGGAAGAATATCAGTGAGGAGATTGTTTCTCACTAGATACTTCTGGGAACAGTTCGTGGACTGATGCTGCTCAATATTCTTGGCAGCAACCTAGACAATGGTATGAAAACTTTGCAGATGGCGTAAAGCTAGGTGAGGGTGCTAAAAATGAGGAGGTTATTTGCCAGTGTGGGCAAAAGAGCAAATTCAGTCCTCTGATGCATAAAAGAAGCTGCTGAGATTCTATCTCCAAACTGGCCACAACAAAAAAAAATGTTATCATGTTCTGATCCTGGCAGTGCAGTACTGAGCAGAGACCAGAGCAAAAAGATACAAAAGCAAGGATGTCAGAGTATCTGCTTTTATCAAAGAGAAGGTTGCTTGCTGTCTTCACCCATCCATGTGGATACACATAGAAGAGTTACTGAAGGCTGGCATCTTTGTGGGTTTCCTGGTGAAAGCATGACAAGATCCAATGACCGAAAGTTGATGTGAGAAATGTTCTACTTTGAAATAGGACTGCTACTTACTAATAAAAGTCACTAATCAGAATGGTTGCAAAGGAAGGTGATGGACCCATGGCTTGGAGGCTGTAAAAAGGATTGGTTTTTTTCTGAAAAATAAAAGCATATATATATTACTGGGCAGTTGCGTTTTGTGCTCTTGACCTTGAAATCTAGAAGTCATATATCCATCTGTTCATCCTGGCCCTTGATGGCCCTTGAGGAGAGTGAAGATTACTTGTGTAGCCTTCAGAAAATTTTTAATACTTGAGACCCTCTGTGCTGCTGATAAATAAAATCAATTCAGTGTTTCTCCTCTCGAACTTGTTGTCTACCAGGGTTAGAATGGATGAATCGCTGCTTTCTTTTTCAATATTTAATTACCTGGGGATATGCTGAGTCCTTCTTTGTCTTTTTTTTTTTTTATTTGTTTGGTTGGGTTTTTTCTTCTTGTGTCTTCCCCGGGGAGAGAGGGACCTCATTTGGAGATAAGAGACTGAACATGATGAACGAATGCTTGGTCCAGCCAGCGTGGCCACGGATGCTTGTTTCTGTGGTCAAGATCACAGCGATGGCTGTTTGAAGGGAGGGGACATTTTTGCCCAGTGTGATTAATGGAGAACTTGGAAAAAATTCATCTCTGCAGCAGTGCTCATCTGTCATCTGGGGCAGTCATTTTTGCCAGATCTTCCCCAGTAATTTCCCTGCTGTGTCTCTAGTAGGAGCTGTGAGCACTAAGGATATTTTTTCTTTCAGCCTTGGGCATCTTGAGAGTAGTTCACCTTAAGGTCAGTGTGTGAAATGTGTCTGAGGAGTCACACCTAGAAGCACCTGCCTCTGCATGCAAGCCTGGGAGGCTGGCGAGATGAATCCCACCCAAAAGTGGTCTAGTCTCTTGGTGAACCATAATGAGACTCATGGCGTTGAGCTCAGATACAGATGTGTTATAGATGTCCATGTTTTTGTCTTGTGAATCTATTGAGATTCCAGGAAAAGCCTTGCTTTGCTTCTGCTTATCAGCTTTAAGCATCAGCAGTGAGAAACCGATGCTGTTTCACTTGGGAAAGACCAGACAACATTATCTGTGAAACAGTTTTCCCCAAATAGTCAGTTTGACTATGGGGAGCAGTTACGGACCTCAAGAAAATCTGACAAAGGAGGGTGGAAATAGAGGATGGCTGTGGATTAGTTCACGTAGAGAAGGTTATCTCTACAACCTTTAAAGGCTAGAAGCTTAATTTTTATTTTAAAATGAAAGCTTAAATTCTGCAGATGGCTTTGATAAGGCAGCACATGGATTTTTCATCTCCTGTTTGTTATTACTGTGAGGTCGGGAAAGGGTCCTGTGTTAAGGATATCTGGGAGAAAAAAAAAGGAAGAAGAAAAAAAGTGTAAAGTCTTCACAGGCCCAAAGCTATAAAGGGAAGAAAGCCAGTCTTCCTAGGAATGGCACATCAAAGCAGTTTTGGAGGAAAGTATCTGTTTGTATTCCCACTGTAGTTCCTCTTTGCCGCTACCACCCCTGGAGCACGTTCTTGACCTCAGCAGTAAATTATTACAGTAAACGCTTTTGTTTTTATTTTCTTATTTTCAGGAATGAGAAAAAAAATATGGTGTCAGGCAGGGGGGTGGGCAGACGGGCAGAGAAAGCAACATTTGTCTCCCTTTGCGACAGAGCAGAGCAGTCTATAATTATGATTTATTTAGTTTTGATGTTCAGCACACTGAACTCCCCTCTGAGCTGCATTTCGTACTGAGGTGGATCAGGCACTCAAATGTAGCTACTGTTAATAACTGTGATTGTTCAGGTATTTGCAAAATCTCTTGAAAGTAACCAAGTGACTTGTGAGCTGGTGGGTTTGGGCTTTTTTTTCTATTTTCTCCCACACGGAGAGGATATTATTGTGCAGTTTGAAGTCTAGCGAGAAGTTACTTTGATGTTCTCTCTCTTTCTTTTTTCCTCCCTCTTCACCCTGGAAAGATAAGATAAATTCTCCCCGCCGAGCCTGGCTCAGGCTGGGAGGGAGCAGGGAGGTTGCCTGCTGCTCGCCCGTGTCTTTCCGCATCTCGCCGCTCCATATTTGGAGCTGAACTTTCATGGTGTCTCACCAAAGCGACTCCCTCCGACTCAGCTTATTAATCCTGACTGCACTTTAATTTTTGCTCCTTATTAGGCACAAAGGAACAGGTGATTTAAATACAGATATTTAAAATGCATGTGCTATTCTTATACAAAGCACTGGTATTGTTTTAGTGCTTTTCTTTTTTTTTTTTTTCTTTCTGAGATGAAATCAGCAGAGGATGGTCAGTGAATTTTGGCTGCTTTTGTGTGTGTGTTGGCTGCTGTTCAGAAACCCTCTTTGGCTGGCTGCGATTCTCCCTGTCTCCAGTCTATCTTATGAGAAGGTATTTGCTTTTAATGATTCGTGCCTTGTAGCGGTGCTGGCAGCTGGGATGCCATCCCTTCCCCGAGTGACAGCTCCGCTCCTGGCCTCTGCTGCAGAGATTAATACAAACAGTTGCCTCTGAAACATTTTAATCTCACTTTTGGTCGTCATGAAAAATGGGTAATCAAACCCTGTAAATCATCACCAGGAGACAGCAAACACTGCTCAGATGTGTTCAACACCAGGCGTGGATTGCACCTTAAATCACCGCTGACTACACCGAGACCCCCGCAAGCCAGCGTCTTGGGAAGGTGCGCTACCAATGATGCCAAGGGGTGACTTGTGCTCCCGTTGTCCAGCCAAGCTTAGGTTGAGCTTCATTTCAGTTTTACATGTGATTTTGGCCATGGCTGGGAGGGTGGCCCCCTCGCCACGCCTGGGACAGGGGGGTCACGGCCAGCTGGCATGGGACCAGCTGCAGGTCTTGTTGCATGGGCTGTTGGTGTAGAACAAAGAAAGGTTTGCGGTCTTTGTAAAGACCCGAATGGAAACTTGTATGGATCAAGCCTCTCTGTTGTCTTTAATGGATCTTTCTACAAATGTGCCGGGATTCAAGCTAAGTGCATGTGCTGTGTAATAACCCTCAAAACTGTCTGGCTGTGGAATTTTGTCAGTGAAAACCGGTTTGGTTTCCTGAAAGAATAATTTGTCTGCCTTATTTTTACATGGCAGTTATGAGACTTTGTAACAACATTAGGAAAAATTAATGCAAAAGAATGGTTTTCATTCCTAAAAATGACCTTTCCCTTTTTTTTTTGCCCAGCAGTCAGGCACTTGTCAGACGATGTGAGCAACTGAAATTCCTGAAATGCACTTGCTGCTGACCTGTGAAAACCCCTGAGGCAGATGCTCATGGCACAGGCATCGCTCTCAGGCACCTTGTACAGCTGAACTTTGTTAAACTGCATGAAAGTTCTGTCTTGGTAAATGAAACAACCCAAAATCACTAAAATTGCTGCCAGCGTGTGAACGTCAATGTTTCTGAGATAACAGAAAGTTGGAACAATAGAGGAACAGGCCATATGTTACTATTTAAACACGGCTTCATTAAATACAGCTTCATCAAGCCCTTCATTTTTAGCACAAGCAGGGGGATGCTGCCGAGGGTGTCACCTGGACCCCACCGGCCAGGAGAGGCTGCGGGTGTGCAGGAGCTGGACGGGCTTAGTTAGCTGGACGGGAGGATGCGCCTGAGAGTTAAAACCATAGGCAAGCTCGTGTCAAAACCCACCAGAAACAGAGCAAAGACTTGTGTGGAATTCAGCAGGCTTTGGATGCTGAGGTGGTTTGCTGGATTTTCTTTTTTTATCATCTTCATATTTGAATTAAATTGCAAGCTCAAAGGAAACATGAAAACTTTAGGAAGGCTGTGTTAGACCAGTCTTTACCTCTGTCTTCCTGATCCTGCGCAGCTCCTGAGAATCAGGAGGGCCCCTCCAGAGGCAATGAGGGACTGGTGTGGCTGAAGTCATGCAGGTCCAGACCTGAGGTCAGCAGAGATGGAAACATTGCTGAGAGCGCCAAAATAGGTCTTGACTGCATGTGCTTCTAGGTGATGAAGTTAGTCTGTATATGCCACTAGGCCTTCAAATAATTTTCCTATATTCAATCCCATTTAAAAATCATTCAAAGAGCGGTTGTTCATCTGGTAGCATGAGGTACTGGTTTACTTTCACTTTTTATTCTTTTTTTCTGTATTGCTGTTGTCTATTTGGGTATAATTAATAATTTGGGGGGTTGCAAATTTTAGGTGGGCATTTGCTAATTTTTACTGGGTGAGTATATCACCAGGAGTATATCAGGGGGGTGAACATAAGGTAAATAAAGAACGATTAATAGTGTTGTTATCACTGTCCTCAACATCTTTTATAATGCTAAATATGCAGCAATTTAAGGATATGGACAACTGATTATCTGGCTGGGGATGATGACAGATTTCAAAACACATTTTATTTGTTAGGACACATCTGCATTAAATTGAAACAGTTTAGATAGATATCCTGCCAAATATTTTAAGTGGGTTACACGCTGACTTTTTTAATATCTATTGTATGTAAATTGCATGTTTATATTTTTGTAATTGCACTTCTAACAAAATGTAACAAAACATTTCTCTCAGAAGAATTCCACTCCTAGCCAGAAACTTATAATGCGTTGCAGGATTTTTGCAATAAATCTGAAGAAATATAAATAATGGGAGAACAAATATAGTAACATTATAATATCCTGTCTCGAGGGAAAATAATTTAGGAAACAGGCAGTATAAAACATAGTATAATTGCATGCATGTGGCTTTATACATTCTCTATCTGTGAATAACACCAAACCCCATCATTTAAAAAATTAAAAACGAGAACTCCAGATTGATACTTTTGTTCTTGTTTTAAAATACAGAGTTTCATATTTTATATGGTCACATACTCCAGTTGAAAGAGAATTGTGCAGCGATTTGTAAAAACAAATTTGGGGGGGGGAACCTGTCTTCTGATGGTTGGACTATGGTGGTAAGGAGAGAACGGAAGAGCTCTTCAGTTTGCATATAAGAAATAAATTTTTTACAGTGAGAACACTCACTCACTGGCACAACCTCCCCAGGGAGGTGGTAGAGTCCCCATCACTGAGGGTTTCCAAGATGTGACCAGGCAGGGTGCTAGGTGATCTTATCTAGGCGCTCTTTCCCATGAAAGGTTAGACCAGATTATCTTTGGAGGTCCCTTCCAAACTGAGCCGTTCTGTGATTCTGTCATCACCTGAAATGCATATATCAGCATCTTTCAACAATCCTCCTTCCTGCTCAGAAAGAAGTCTTGCCACTTATGATAAAAACTTTAAAGTAACAGGGTTTTTCTACACCCATATGGTAGACTATGCCATTGGAAGATGATTTGGAAATAGTGATATCTGGGCCATAATCAAGGTGGTGGTTGCTTTTCTAAGCCATGCTTGTGCTCCAGCTACTCTGTTGGAATGATCCTGACATGGCTGGCCCCTGTGGCTCTTTCCGTGTAAAGCAGTGGAACCTTGCAAGCCTCACATAGCCTCCAGACCTGCANAAAAAAAAAAAAAAAAAACAAAAAACCTCCACATCCTTAAATAACCTACTTTAGCAGCCCCAGGGAGAGTTATGAATCTGCTTGTGCCAGGTGAGCAGTTGGGACATCAATTTAATGGCAGCTTGCAGAGTTTTGGCTTTAGCCTGTTTGCAGAGGCTTCTGTGTGTGGCTGTGTAGAACTGTGCACTGGAGGGAGAAACCCCATTGCTATCGATAACTTTGATACCATTATCCTCACATCCACATACTGAGAAGTATTACTTGCTGAGGATTCCACATTGATACAGACACTAAAATCAAAGACTATAGATATATTATTTTTACTGAAAGACTATTTTTAAACTATTTTAAACTGAGGTGTAGCAAAGATGAAATAAACTGGTTTAAGGATCTGAGGATCACAGCCAACGGGCTGATGGGGTACTGGAGAGAGCCTGGGGAGGGGGGTACGGGAGGGAGAAGCTGCTCAGAGTAGCATGAGGTCTCGTGAAAGCTTTTCTGGTAAAATCATTCCTTGAAGCGTTCGAAATGGGGATGGCAAGCCGTGTTCCCAGAAGTGAGTGACAAAGGCGTCAGCTGAGAAAATGCGTGGAAGTTTAGTGTAGCTGGATGCAGGCTGGAGGGGTTTCTTATGCGTGTACAATTTCCTTCTGTTCTTGGATTTATATTTAAAAGGAAATTTACGTTCAAGAGGAAAAGTACACCTCAGCTCACAGAATTTCTCTCCCATACATGGGTCCATGTCATCAGTGCAGAGCAAACATTTACAATTGCTTCCTCGAAAATTTGGCATGGCAAGGGTATTCTGCAGAAAAAACAGTATTTCTTCCATGCCCTTTCAGCTTAGGTCTGTGCTGATGCTACCACCTGTGCCCTATAAGAGCTGTGTTTACTGTCGCTGCTAACGTGGCGTTCAGACTAGCAGGCAGAAAGATGAAAGACTAATACCTTCAATCATTTCATGGAGCCATTCATTCCTCAGAGGGTTTGCTAGCAAATGCTCCGGCTTCTTGGTGTTCTGGCAGATTTTGATACACCGTTAAAGCATTTTCACCTTTTTTTTTTTTTTTTTCTAGTGGCCACAGCACTTACAACCTTAAGATACTGTCAGCTGTCCTCATGTCCTTCAAAACTGTATCGTGCATATTCAAGGAGCTGTTTCATTTTGGTTAGCTAGGCGATTTTAATCATCACTAGTAGGCTTTTCTGATGAGCCCTGTGAAGGAACTGAATATAGGAAAAAAAAAAGAAAGAAAAAAATAAAGGAGAAAGGTTGAAGAGACATGATTCTCTCCAGCAGATAATCCCATGACAGCTCTGGATGCACTCAGTGACAAGAGCCACCTTTTCTCGGGCAGCAAAAGAAATTCTGGGGCAAATGAAATCAAAAGCCAGCACTTAGGAGTAAATAGTCCTAAAGTGAATACTCTGGAGCAGCATTTTTCTGGAGAGAGAGATCAAGTCAGTAACACAGCTGGCTTGTTTTTTTCTGAAATTGCCTTTTTTCTTATGGGTATTGACGTGGGCACCTATGATGCTGATCACTAGAGCCAAATCCAGCAAAGATGCACTGGGATCAGGGGTTCCATATTGCCACTTATTTCTACTGTTGACCAATTCTGGCCATATCCTGAAGGGTTCAATGTAGACATCTTTAAGGGGCAATGTACGATTGGATTTCAAAGGTGAATCTTCTACCTCAAGTGTCTCTTTAGGCTCTTTGAGCTCCTGTTGTGGCATCTCTGGATTCAGCTGGGTTGCTCATCACTGAATCTGTGATCGCTGGATTTGTGTATGGTGCTACTTTCACTGACAACGGCGATATTAATTAAAATTAATGGTTTGTAAGGGATGATTGGATTCCTTGCGACCCTTTTGCTTCTGCTATGGAGAAAGAAACGCCTGCAATGTGGAAAGACCCTGGTGTGCGGAGCCTTCCCAGCAGCCCTAGGCATCCTGGGGTAGGAAGGAGAACATTATCCCCATGGTGCCCATTGGCCACCCGCAGTGCCAGCAGGGAGCATTTATGAAAAAAGAAGGAGCTGTTCTTGAAACAAGAGGACTTTTGCTTGTCATGAGCACAGTAATGATGGGCTATCATGTATAGCAGGCACATGTCATTTTTCCACCTTGGTTCGTTTCTCTGAGCACTTCGTAATCATGGGGAGGGAAGTAATTGGCAAGTAGACTAACAGCATGAAGGCGTTACACAGATTTAATTTCCTGGAGAACAATTTTCCACAAGCTGTGTAACAACCCCCCCTTCTTTTTTGGAAAAGCCAAAATTTTCCAGCTGAACTCTGACTGACATAAGGATTGCCTCTGTCTTTCTTTTCGACAGCTTTAACAATCAGTTGACATACAGCTTCCTACAGTAAATTATATCATGAAGGGCAACCTTTACTGGTAGAAACAAACACAAAACAACCCAGAGATGTGCACAGCAGGAGTCTGCTGGTTTTGAGCAATTTCTCATTCCTAGTAGTACTTGGTGGCTGAGTGACTCTCTTCTGTTCCTGCACATGTGTATGTTCTACCCCTGTATCTGTTTCTGTACATGCATATTTAAATTGTGGTGACTGGCAATCATGTGTTGGAGAACAAATTTGGAGCCAGCGGAGACATTCAGCCCTGCACTGAAGCTCCTTTTCCAAATGGTGAGGGGATGCCAGGACTTGCCAAGGATGCGGTTCGTTCTGTTGACTATGGACTCCTTATTATTCATTTTTTTAATGGGTCTTACACAATAAGGTAGCAGCTTGTTAAAACTTGTTTTCAGCCCAGGAGGGTTAAATAATGGCAGGACAGAGCCTCTGCAAATTTTTCATGCTGGGGTATGTGCTTCCCAGGTTATCTGGTGCTGGTGACTTTTCCTTTTCATCTTTGGCTGTCAATAACTTCAGCCCATAAATGAGCTGCAGATTAACCATCCCAGCTGGGGTGGTTTGCTTTGCATTGGTAATGCAAAACTTCTGAGTGTGAGGAGCTTGGGATCTTGGTTGCCTTTGCCTCAGAGTGTTGGGAAGATTCAGACCTTTGGGTCACTTGTAACACCAAATAGTGCCTCTTCAGAGGCTCCTCAGTCTTCAGGCATGATATTTTAAATAATTTTTTGAATCAAAGGTTAAATTTACATCATCATCCCAAACATGGAGTGTATTAAGATGGGTCAATTGTTCATATCATTAACCTATAAGCTTTCTTTGTTTGTTTTAAAGGACATTGATTTTGTAATTACCCCAGAGATAGCCACTGAAACCCCCAGGAATTTATGGCTTAATTGAAATCCAAATATTGAAAGATGTAGGAATGTGTCATTAGGAAGCCTGGTGACGGGCTCTGCCATCTAGTGACACCCACAAGAAAAAGAAAATGTTTACAAATCAATGTGCACATCTGAATATTTTTAAAGTCTGCTTGCTATGACCCAGGGTCATAACCAATAAAATGCCTCAGGCACAGTGGTGTCATCGTTGTCTGATGGCATGGCTCAGCTCAGCTTTGCTTTGGCCTTTTAGGTCCCCAAGGAAATCCATGCAGATTAAAACCACTGAGTGTTTTTACTGTTTTCAGTATTTACTCTGTCAGGAAGGTTGAGCCCTTGCCTGGCAATTAACTCCAGAGGGGCCCCGTTCTGTATGTCAGTGAGCAAGACTGAATGCCAGTGCTCTGTACACGGGGGAGGTACGCACCCAACCAAGTCCCCAAATGCATGAAGTCTTGAAAAATCCACATGAGATCTCAAAATGCAGGTCTTGCAGTGTCCTTGAGTTCATCCCACCCCTAAGGGGGCTACAGGAGTCTTTTTAGCAGGGCTGTGGCGATAGGACAAACGGTAATGGTTTTAAATTAAAAGAGGGTAGATTTAGACTAGATATAAGGAAGAAATTCTTTACAATGCGTGTCGTGAAGCACTGGCACAGGTTGCCCAGAGAGGCTGTAGGTGCCCCATCCCTGGAAACATTCAAGGTCAGATTGGCCGGGGCTCTGAGCAACCTGATCTAGTTGAAGATGTCCCTGCTCATTGCAGGGCAGTTGGACTAGCCGGCCTTTAAAGGTCCCTTCTACCCCAAACTATGCTATGATTCTATTACTGAAGCCATTTCTTTCCTCTTCTTTGATCTTCCTAGGGGTGTTGTGACAGAAACATGTGTTTGTGTTTTGGATAGGTGTTTGCAACATCTGGTCCTCCGTTGGGAGCAGCCTGGCCTGTTCACCTGGACAGGGCTCATGGGCAGCTGGGTGCAGGACATTTCTTCCACTGCAAGGCCTCCGGGCAAGGAATGACCACTANTGGTTTCCTCCTCCTCCTCCTCCTCCTCCTCCCCTAGGAGCACTGCTCAACATTTGTGCATTGCTTGGCTTTCCGCCCATGATTCAGGGGCATGGGCACGTTCATAACTTGCTAGTGCTGTGAAAATGCAAAAGCCTGTTTCGACTCAGAGGCTGACAAAGAGCTGACCGAGTCTTGTTGTCTCTTCTATTTCTTTTGCCCATCCTGTCAAAACTATTTTCTTGGAAAACCTACCTTTTTTCTGTCCTGCTATACTAATGGTCTTTATTACCTAGAACTTTTAAGCTATCAGTAATTCCTATGTTTTTCCAGTGTTATTGGCATCAAAATTATCTCTGCTACTGATGTTTTCCAAATCTTTTGGCTCAGTTCAGGAATGAGGTAAAAACTTCTCAGAAAGTTACGCAGCATGTGAAATATTAAGCGTGCGCCAAATTGCAGGAGAGGGGCCTCACATCACCAGGTTTCTCCTGTCGTTTTTTCTATACGGTCTCGTAGCCTCCACGCTGTCAGTCAACATTAAGTAATGTCCTACGAGTATTTAAGAAGAGCAGTAATGACTCCACATCCTCAGTCACATCTGTGTGTGGTGGAGAAAGCTATAATGCTTGTATAACCCTCACTCATTTAGCAAAGCTCAGGGGTTTTAATCTTCATTTTCATGTTCCTGCTCTGGCTGTGTTGTTACCTCCCTTAAATGTGAATGAATACAAAGACCTTCTCAGTCTCACAGTAGAAAACCGCCAAAAGAGGGGGCAAAAAGGAAGGGAAAAAATAAGGCAATTAAGACATTTTAGATGGCATTGAGGAGCTGGACTTTATGCGTCTTTAGGAGCTAATTGTTATGAAGAATTGATGTGGTCTGACCAGAGCCCTTTTCTCCAGGGTGGATTGACACACTCAGACATGGTCTCTGGCCACACAGCAGAGTTTTCCAGAAGTCTGACTCCAGGAGGACTCTGATAACATTCAGGATCACAGTTTTCACTTTACTGCAGGGGAACTGGGAGCTGCACAGGTTGTAGGTGCCCTGTACCACCAGCTTGTGTGGTGTGCAGGCTGGGGCAAGGGAGGATCTGCTCAGCATCCTCCACCTGGGAGCCTCTGTTGCCTTTATGTTGAGCAGAAATACTTGCTAAATACCAATACCATGGAGTTAGGAGCAAATTTAAATGAATTGGGATCCCATCTGTGCCTGTTCGTTTCAATATCTGAAGACTTGGTGTAGTTGGGCTCTGGGAAGTCTACCCTGTGGGTGATGACACTATGCGTGGAGATGCAGAGAGGCCGAGGTGATGCGGGAAGATGCCTGCCTGCAGCTCCCGGCAGCATCAGGTCTGGGCAAGGTCTTTTGAAGAGCCAGTGGTGGAAAATAGGGAGACCTTAGGCAGTTGCTTCCGTGGGCACCCAGTTGGATTAATTGGCCAGCGATCTACCTGCGGTGTGGAGCCTGCAGGAGGGAGGCATTAGCACGTGGAAATGGGGTGACCATAGGAATACATTTGTCTTGCCAATGTCTTAATCCAGGTTTGGGAATGCTGGTGGAGCTAGAAGATGTGAGCTCCTGGAGATTTCTTTGTTGGCATTGTGGTGGCTGCTCTGTAAAGGAAAACCTCTGTTTGTGTTGGCATCTGAACAGATGCTAAACTGTTGTGTAGTTTTAAGACACGACACTGCCATGTGCTATTTCTCCTGCTACTGTGCTGTATTTTACATAGCACTGCTTGTCAGCATGCCTAGCATTGGAAAGTAACAAAAAGAAGTTACAGATGCATTGAAAATAGATAGAAAAATCCATTGAAAATAGGTAATTTTCTCCTTCAATTATTAAGGTCTAAGACATGTTGACTTGTTAGTGTTTAAACAGCAGTTATTAACGTTTCTGTCCCTAACACTTATTCCTTCCCTACCTTTTTCTGCTCATGAATGTTGCAGCCCAGATAAATATCCAATGACTGGTTTTAATAAATGATTTCTTTTTTTTTTTTTTTGGAGGTGAGGCAAGGACCATCAATGTCGATACCCCTAGTCGTATTAAAGAGGTTGTAGATAATTAAGCACATGCCAGGGTCTGGGCAGTTTGTTGATGTATTTTTTAATTTTCTGGTGAGTGAATGATGTTCTTTGAAGGGAGCTGTCATTGGGGAAATCAGAGATGTACTGAAGCACACCAGTGTTGTCTGCACTGTCATGTTCAGTGCGAGTCCAGCAGTATTATGGCGAAGCTTATGGGCAAAGCTAATTATGCATCTGTCAGATGCACTGACAAATGCTCTGTGCATCGCCGTGTTAAACTTGTGAAAATGTGTGTCAGCTGTTGGGATTTCAGGTTGTTTTCACAATACCTTACCATGTTGTGGGGTGTAGATGCTTTGTGCACCATCTGTAATGTAAAAGACAATCATCCCTAACACAAAATCAGATTGAAAAACATAAGACTGCCACGGTGTGTCACTAACCTGTGACATTTTATAAGACAAGGATGGGGTTTGATTTGCTGAGGGAATTAACTCTGTGCAGCATATGACTAACTTTCCCATATTGCTCTGAAAGCCTCATGCATCCGTCCCTTGCAGCGTTGCTGCTGAAGCATTGGGAGTGTGATGCTGAAGCAGCCCGGAGCTGTGTTAGGGAAAGGAGAAGCAGAAAGAGTGAACCCCTTTTGCTTTCAAATAGAAAGGGTCAGATTCTGGTCATGACCTCCTTTAAGGATGGAGAAGAAACCCTCCTATAGACGTGGGGAGCTTTACTGGTGGTTTTGGTGGGAACATGCTCTCGGCTGTCCTTGCATTTGCTGCCATGCTACATTTCTTGCTTCCCCAACGTTATTAGGGGTTGCAAAGAAAAGTCCTCACAAATGCTGCTCGTCTCTGCTTAGGCATCCACTGCCATGAGTCAAACTATTTGCTGGTGCTCTCCAGATGCGTGGATGGCAATGTCCAAATTTCTAGATGTAGTGTTCAATCTCATCCCAATCAAAATTTTGTCTTATTTTGATTTAAGAACACAGCTTTTACTTCGGAGCAATTTCCATGAGGCCAAATACAGACTGCTCATTATAAACAGAAAGATGCTTGAGCACAGGAACCTGCTCAGAGAGGACAATGCCGTTTAAAGCCCCAAGTTAATGAGAAGTCTACAGCACACATTTGATAAGCTTTGTCATCCTTTTGTCTGCAGATCATAGACCCTGCATTTTAATTTACTATACATAATGCTTTCTTAATGAGTTCCAGTGGATAGCCATTGAAACATGGCACTGCAGCTGCCAGCGTGATTATGAAAAAGAGGCGGTTATTTGATTTACGTGATATTCTGTTATGGTAACTAATATTTGCAGACAGGATACAATAGAGGAAGAAAAAAACCCTCCATTTAGATTTTGGTATCTCAGGACTAAGGTGCTAAATCAATTTATTTTGTATGTACGTGGGCAAACTGCTAATTGAAAGCTAATGGAATTATATTTGAGTCTTGAAAGTCTTGAGAGACTCCCATTTGCTTTGCACCACAAAGTTCAAGCAAACCCAGTAACACTACCAGGATTTTTAAAGTGAAAATTAGCTTCTTAATATAGTACACAGAAGCATTTTATAGAAGAGGTCCCTCATCTCTTCCCCAGTTTCAAAAGACAAATTAAAATAACCGAAATTTGGAAACAACAAAATTGTAACACTATGGCAGAAGTGATGCGTTGCTTTAGGGAAAGAAGACACATTTTGTTTTGTAGGGAGTTGCTTTCTTGGCCTCCTTTCCTTTTCTACTGCTGGCTCCTGTGGGCGAGCCTGTATCTGCAGCTCTGTGCATGTATGTGTACACACTGCTCCTCTATCCTATACATCCTTGTATAGCACCACACTGGTGTCTTCTCACACAAAGGCACTATTAAAGGGTTTCTAGGGTTTTTCTATTGTTATTCCTGTTATATTTTCCTTTGTATAGGGATAGTTGCCAGGATGCTTTTGTGTGCTAGTCAATAAACAGAGGGAATTACTGTGCTGATAATTTAAATTGAGTTTGTGTGTGGTGAGGGAACACGTACGTTTATGGTTGGATGATACTGTGGGACCCAAGTCTAGCAACAGTCTTACATTCTAGTGCCTAAAACAAGACAGAAGCTGCTGGAAAAAAAAATAAACGTGTGAATCAGGAATGAGTTAATTTTTGTATGATCTCAACTGCTGGCATTTTCAAAGTTAGACTGCTTGACTTCGCAGTCTTATAGTTCTTAGTAGTTGTTATTATTATTATTATCATTATTATTATTATTCACCTATGTTTTGGAAAGTCCTGCGGGGCTAGCAGCGGGTAAGACCTGCCTGTGGGTTTTGCAGATACTTGCAGGCACTCTGAAGTGGTGAGGCAGAGATTTCTGGATTCCATTCTCAGGTATGGGGAAAAGGCTTGTCACAAGCCTTCACCTTTCATTGTCCCATTCTCATTTGTCTGTCCTACTCCATCTCTGTCTTCCCAAATCCAGTGCTCCCAAGTTTTCCCTTTCCTGATCAAGCACTGGAACAGGCTGCCCAGGGAAGTGGTTGAGTCACCATCCCTGGAGGTATTTAAAAGATGCAGATGTGGTGCTGAGAGACATGGTTTAGTGGTGGACTTGGCAGTGTTTGCTTTACAGTTGGACTCAATGATCTTAAAGGTGTTTTCCGACCTAAATGATTCTATGATTCTATGATCATACACCACTTAATATACCATATAAAAATACCATTGCCCCCCTGTGCAGTGACCAGTACTGCTGCAGCTGGAGCAGCAGTTACAGGAACATCTCACCCTGAATCTGCAGCTCAGATACTGTCCTATTTTCAGCTGGGAAAGAGTTAATTTTCCTCCTAGTGATTGCTGTGAAAGGACTGTCAATAATGCATATTGTTTTAGTTGTTGCTAAGCGTTGTTTATGCTTTTCAAGGGCTCTTCAGCTTCCTGTAGAAGCTGGGAAGGAGCATAGACAGCGCAACGGAATGGCCAATGGAATATTCCGTACCATAGATGCCATGCTCAGTATATAAACAGGTTTGGCTGGGGGGTGGGGAGGAATCCACGATCACTGCTTGGGGCAGTGCAAATTCACTGGGAGGTTAGAATGGGTGGTACTACTACTACTACTACTACTACTACTACTACTGCTGCTGCTACTACCACTACTACTACTACGACTACTACTACTACTACAACTACTACTACTAATTTTCCTTTTCTGTTATTCTTCTATTTAAACTGTCTTTATCTCAACCCACAGGGTTTTTTTTCCCATTCCTTTCCCCCCCTTTTCTCCCTATTCTCCCTGCCCTTCTGGGGGAAGGAGGAAAACTGTGCCAGTGGCTGCGTCGTCCTAGCTGCTGGCTGGGGTTAAACCATAACAGACACCAAGAGCGCCCTGAAGAGTCAAACACAAATGCATCTCTACTTACCTCATGAAAATTGAGATTTTCCTCACTGAATTTACAAAACAAAGTTTTCCATCAAGAAAAATAGTAGCTGGTTTTGCTTTGGCCTAAAATAAAGAGTGATGATAATTAATTTTCTGTGATACAGATCTCCAGTACAAAAGTTTAAATACGGAATCATTTAAGTTTGGCAAAGTGCGGAGGAGCAGAGTCCCACAGCCCAAAGCATGTACATTACCAGTGAATGGACTTGAAGTGCGCATTCCCCGTCTGTAGAGTGTGAGCAAATGCATACATCTGTGTGTGCACCGTGCGAGGCTGAGTCATCGGTATTACCCTTTTGCCAAGACACTGAGACTCTGAAAAAATTAGAAATGCATGTAAAAATACACCCATCGCTAGATCGAAAGGATATGGCAACGGGGGAGCTGCAGCAGGGCGACAGTGATGCTCATGTGTGTGGAATGACTTTTGTGCGAGAGGAGATTAAATGGACGGGGACTGCGGCTTGTAGAGAGGTAACATACGGCAGAATGCCAGAGGTGGCGTTTCTGCAGTGGCAAAAAGAGAAGGTAGAAAGGAATCATTTTTCACCGGTGTGCCTGCTAAAATGTCTAGGGACATTGAATGAAATAACCAGGCAGCAAGTTTGGAGAAAACAAGGGGGAGCGCGTTTTCCCCAACGCCACGTCTTGGGGTTGCACGGCTCTGCACCCCCGGCTGATCTGCCTGCTGGGAACCGAAATGGGCTCACAAAAGGGCTACAGAAAGTCATAGATGAAAAGCCTTTCAAGAGCTATTACTTACACAAAACCAGTTATTTCTCGGGGCTCAGGAATCCTCTTAATTTTAGGCTGCCAGAAGCTGGTAAGGTCTGCCCAGGGAGGTCTCACTGTACTCATGGTGTAGCCTTACATCTGGCGCCAAGCAGCAGCAAAAATGAACTCGTGGTTTGGTTCAGTCCAGCCCTCCTTGTGTCTGTTGTTTTGCTGAGTTTTTAAATTAGTCCTTTTTAATATTTTTAGAAGTTTTTGAGGAGCCACTGCTTTAATATGACTGTAATTAAAACCCAGATCTCTTGAAAACTCTCGTTTGGAGGAAGTAGGTCAGTTTGCACTTATTTGTCTTGAAGTTTTTTTTTTTTTTTTTTCTTTTTTCATGTTTTAGTTATAGGCTGACTTACCATCTGCCTTTCCTTGGCAAAGCAGAGGAGCGGAAGATAAAATTTGTAAGATATAATTGAGCTAATATTAATCATTTCTCTCACGAGAGGTGAGTCACTGGCAGTTGCCTGTGACCATGCTTCTGAGTTTTCTTCACAGTCTTTTATGGTAGACTTCAAGCTCAGAAAAATCTTTCCAGTAAAAAAATCCCAGATAAAAGGCTCCTGCTGACCTCAGAGGGTTCTAAGATACCTCAAAGCTGTGTGCGGATAGGAGCGAGTTGCTTGTAGTGCAGCAGTTGGGTTTTGCACACTTGGGAAGTCACTTGGGGTGAGCCCAGGCAGGACACGGGGACGGTGCTCACCCTGAGGGATCGCTGAGCAGGTTGGGCTGTCTCCCTGCTGCTCTCTTACACATCAGTGAGACGAAGCAAAACAGTTGCGTATAGGACATGGTGACTTCACCATACACGATTATTTGTTATAATTTTAGTATAACAAGTCTCCATAATCAAAGAACATGTCGGTTCATAGACGCCGTGTTTGTTGATCTATACACATGGTCAATTTTGCTAATTTCCTTGGTTTTCCAGAGAATTCTCAGTAAAGTTAAAAAATGCATATCTCCTGCAACATCCCCAAATCAATTCTGCTTTTGGTTCAGCTCATTTGAGTTTCTTTCCCTCCAGCAGCTGGAGACTGAATGAGCAGCAGCACCTTCCAGAGGTGGACCAGACCAGAGGAAAATACTGCCTCTAATGTCAATGTTAGCCCCTCCCCCCCCACACCTTTTTATATGTAAGAAATCTGTATTTGAATCTAAGTTATCAAAAGAAAAAAAAAAATGGAGAAGATGCTTGTTCCTTTGCTGTCGGTTGTTCCAGGCCTCCTGCCATAAGCTTTTTCCGCCTTTAAGGCAAACTGTTCTTATTATAACTTTCACTTTGAAATGGATTCTTTGTTTTATCTCTGTGTGTATGCATGCGTGTGCTTTTAAAAGCTTGCAGATGGTTTTTCCTCACCTCAGCATTATAGCTAGCCAGGATGTTTTTTTTTTGGTTTGGTTTGGATTTTGGCTGAAAAGTAAGGCCAGCAGGAGCACGAGACTATTGCTCAGTCCAAGGAAAGGCGGAGATGGACCTTTGGAAGCAGATGGCAGCACAAAGAGGTTTCAGCAGTGGAGGGTAAGAAAACAAATGCCACAGACTGTTAAGACTTTATGAAATGAAGGGCTTATGTAATTATTACATCTGCAGCTTAAAAGGAAGCAGCGTACTATAGGTATAAATTTGCCTTTGTTTTTCATCATCCTCCTCTTCCAACAGTTATTGTCACGGGATGCAACACAGTGTCTGTTATTTTTTGCTCTTTCTGAGGTGAACTAAAGCAGTTGACAGCAGCCCACTTTTCCTTTGCTTTCCCATGCGTTTCATAGCTTCTGGACACTGCAGCCTGCCAAGTTGGTTGGTGATTAAGAATCAAAGAGGACAGTAAAGTTTACAAGCGCGAAGGCTGATAGCAGACAGTATGGTATTGAGTGTATGGAAATGTCTTGGTTTTTTTTGGCTCAAGCTGTAACAGCCATTTAAGCCCAATTCCTATTCTATAGACCTATGCTTGTATTTTGACTAGTTTTATTTTGTTCAGAAATGACTGTTTAAGTTTGGGGTTGGATGATGCCTTAATGAATAATTGGTCTTTAACTGACAGCAAAAGGAAACGAGAAAAAAAATAATCAGTGACTCCTAACATGGTCCATGAGATCTTGGAGAGGATATCTGTGCCTCCACCTGAGTCAGAAGAGCTGGTAAAATGACTGGAGTAGTCAGAGTAATGGAGATAATACTTTTCAGTGAGAAATCATAAAATTATGGAGTTTATTCTGCTTAGTTTATCAAATCAGAAGAAGTGGTGATTGATGACCATGGTAAAAGCCTTCACCCAGAGGCAGTGCCAGGTGCTGTGGGGATCTTCACTGCAGCAGAGAAATGGGGAAAAGAAAAACCCAGAAGAGGAGAGGTTGCAGCCAGGTAACTTGAGCTTAGATGTCAGAGCGTGGGCCACCACTGGAACATCCTACACCCCATCTTCCTGTGTCTTCAGGAAAATAAGCCTTAAGGAAATACATAAGTTACCTAGCCCACATTTTGAAGTTCAGTGGAAGGTCAGATGAGTGAAATGATGTTGTCTGTGTTATATGAGAGGTCAGATTAGGTGGTCTAATGATCCTTTTTGACCTTATAAGCTATTATTATGTGCCGTTATCCATTTGAGATATGGATAGCCCACATCTGTTACACGCAGTTCGTGGTTATGATACTATTCAGCTGGAGGAAAAAATGTCAAAATTAATAAGCAGAATATAAGTTTTATGTCTTTGTACCAGATCTCTTTGGGGAAACTTCCTGTGGTCTTCTATTTTTAATATAGATACAGGCTCTGGCTTTGGTGATTTGTCTTGCTGCCAGATAAAGTTTGTTGAAAGGAGCCTAGTGATTAATGGCAAGGACATTTTAAAATTCTTGTGAGATGGGCTAGGATTATTATTTTCAGTCTTTGAGTTTTACCATGTAATGCTTGCCGTCAGAAGATAAGCAGGACGTGACTTAATCAGCGCTTGGGGAGAGACCATTAGTGACAAATCCAGGTACTACAGGCGATCGTGTAGATGACTGAATAAATAGTGTTCTTCTTTCTCTGCCAGCGTATTACACAAATACCGTGGTGTTGAGTTTGGTTGCTAGAAGTAGAATGAGTTTTGGCAAGGTTTTCTGTATTAGGAGGAGAGCAAAACCACGTAAGAAGCAGCTGGCAGAAGCAGGAACAGTATAGTTCTGGTTTTCAGAGGAAGAAATTAGTTTGGTTGGTCACTCTCAAGCCCCTGAAGTGAGGTGGGGACTTAGCAAAGCAAAATAGACATGAACAGGCACAATGAAAGGTGATTCAACTTCGAATAAATGTTTCCTAAAAGTCATAGAGGCAACGTAAACTTGAATTTTCTTTGTGTTCTGCAAATGGATAATTTAAAACATATTCCAAAATTAAAGTTTTATTAAAATGCAGATAAGGATTACAGTATGTGAAAGTAATTTAGGACTGGGCACATGACAGGGTGTCGTGGTTTAGGCACAATACTGAAATTATTCTAAAACAAACTTAATAAATGCAGTGTATCTAGAGTTAAGGTTAACCTTAAAAGAAATCAAACATGTTAAGGAATGGAAATGCACAATCAGTTCACCCAAAGAATCTTGACTCCGTTCTGTGCTGAGGTCATGTAATACCTATATAATTATGGTGAGTGAATAATAGGGTTTTATTCTTTTTCAAGTCCTGGAACAGATTAAATTGGTCTTTTAAATGATGTTTTCCTCTTAGGTTATGCCTGCAGGGTGAAGATATGGTTAGAATAGGGTCTGAGGAAGGTTGCTACCAACCCATTTTCAATTGATTTTAGCTCATAAAATGACAAATGACCTTATGTGTGAGTTTTCAGAAAATGCTGTCTGAACTTTCTGTTGTACAAGGAAGATGTGTTATATTGTGTGTAGTTTAGGCTTTGCTTTTAGTG
This sequence comes from Ibidorhyncha struthersii, assembly GCA_013398815.1. Classification (NCBI taxonomy): domain Eukaryota; kingdom Metazoa; phylum Chordata; class Aves; order Charadriiformes; family Charadriidae; genus Ibidorhyncha; species Ibidorhyncha struthersii. The sequence goes on along the minus strand of VZSZ01011368.1, from coordinate 283,082 downwards.
TAGGGCTCAAATTAGTCTTCATCAGGGAAACTAAGTGGCACTTCTGCAGTGAAAGATGCGTAAAATGTTAAAATCTGATGTGAAAAGTGACTCGGGGAACCTTTGAACCTGAGAGAAATGTTATGGGCAGAATTGCCAAGGGAATGGACTGAAACTGGATGCTTGCCCGAATGTGATATTGAATTGAATCCCGCAATGGGGCTGAAAAGGGAGAAGGCAGAAATAATAGTGGGGTCAAGAAATGGCTAGAGAAATTCAGTGATTTGCTTCTGTTCTGAATGGAAGACCAAGCAAAGCTGGTGCAGAGCAGTATCTTACATAGAAGTGAGAGGGTATGGCAAGTGAATGTGAGGAATCTCTTTCTTGAATATGAGCAGCTGGATTTTTTGGGTCAGTGAGGGAGCCTGGGTACCACCCTGAGAGCAGTTAGTGAGAGAGTACTGGAAGAAGACATGAGAAGAACCTCCTCAGCTGCAATCTAGGGGATACCTTCTGTAAAAAGACTTTCTCATGTTACTGAGCCCGTGCAAATCCATCCCCCTGGTAGACTCTGAGGTCTGTGAGTTGTGGTAGTGGCCCAGATCACAGGGCCATTGGTGAATCTGCTATGGAAAATACAGATCCAGGGGTACATCCAGAGCCTAACACATGCCAGGACATGTGGAAAATGAATGTCTCAGCGGTGGGACTGTCACTGTTTCACTGGAGATGTCGCCGGAAATAAAACACCTTTCCTTGGGATGAAGGGGGATTTTGGCGTGGTGTAAGGCTGCTTTAGTGGATTTAGAGGCAGCAAGGCACTTCACAACCCTCCTGTAAGAGCAGCAATGGCACAGGACGCCGAGTCCACCATATGTTCATGTTTAATAGCAGTTTATAAGTCTGTGAATTTTGCCTACGGGATGTCTAAAGACTCTGGGGTCATGTAAATTGAAACAATGCAAAGTTTATTGTGCATTTAACTTAATTTAAATACCTAGAAACAAGCACAGGGGGATTCTTACCAGTTGCATTATTGGTTTTAATAAATACTGTTGTAATTGAATGTGATTTAATAAGAAGAGTGTATTTCCAGCCTTTTGGAGTGGGAGTGCGACTCCCCGAGGGGAAGACAACAGAAGGGGGTTAATCAGAATAACTTTTATTTTAACTCAATCGGTATTACTGAGCCACTCTGAGAAGCAGGTGGCCATTCAGTTTCATTCACGCTGACTACAAACTGAGTGTTTAATCCTGGTGGTGGTGAAAAGGTCTGCACCAAGGTGGTGGCTTCACTCTGCAAATGCCCTGTGAAATGACCCTTGAGAGGAGGGAGGAGGTTACTTCACTTTTGACCAATATCAGTCTTTTTCGTAGGAATTGTTTGAGGAGAGTGGTGACTCTTCCAGTTGAACCTATTGGCTTTCACAGCTCAGGAGAAGCTGTCCGCATGCCTGTGTGCCCATGGCTTTGCCTGTCAGTCATCCTCTTTCTGTTTTATTCAGCTCAGCGTGGTTTTTGATCTGCTGTGACCTAATATGATCTTGTCTAACGTAATCTATTTGTGCTCAAAATCCCCACTGAAGTTAGTGGCAAGGTTAGTATTAATTTCAATAAACCTAGTCTTTCACCCGGTGTGGTATCTGTGCTCCTACACACCTGCAGAGCCACCATTTCTGTTCAAATCACAGTCAAAGTAATGCTAATTTGCATTTAAATACATGCAAAAATTAACGTAGTTAAAAACTGTCTTCCTGTTTATGGATTCCCAGGCAGATTATAAACCTGGAGACACATGTGCAATTCCTGTGTGTTGTTTTAATAGCAAATTCCCTAAAGCCATCATCACATTCAACAAATCTGTATTGCATTACTTTTACCCATGTTGTTTTATTGAAAACACCTGGGTGAAGCTAACAGTTATCTGGCACCAATTTGATATTCAGCATCTAAAAAATATCCACTTATTTATGTAGTATTCAGGGATCAGAGTAAAGGCTTTCAGCGTAGTGTCAGTGCTGAGGAAATCTGTTTTTAAGGCGTGACTCAAATGTCACTAATAAATTTTGACTCTTAGAGATGCCACCAGATAAGTAAAGGGTCTGTGGCACAGTATTTGATATATTATTCTGCTTTAGATTTTGAACTGGAATTTTTATTTTGCTCGAAACAGAGTAGTTGCATCAGAGGTGGCTTTCATGGTCCATATTATCATGTGGACCCTGTATGCCTGTTGCAGGGTCACGGCAAGAAATGGGATCCCTAAATTTAGGGTAAGATCAGGAGAGATCTTTTAGTTCTGTGGCTATCCTAATATTACCTTTTGCTCAGCTTTGGAAAGTAGTGTGTATGGTTTGTTAAGTGTAACAGTAATTTCTTCTTTGATGAGGGCTCCAATTACAGTGATTTTATCTTACGATGTTTGATTGTGTAATCTTTAGAAAACCATTTAGACATGCTGAAGCATTAGCACCAGGTGTACGGTACCATGAAATCTGTTATAAAACAGCTGTTAGTGATGCATTTGCCAAGTATCTCTAAATAATTGAAAGACCCAGTTAAGAAAACACTTGTTATTTATGCAGTATCACCTTGTGAGCGCTGTGTGCGGGAGCACGGCAGGAGTTGTGTAACCACCTTGCTGAAACTTCAGTGAGAAGTCTAATACGCTCATAGGTAGGAAACTTTGGTATTTTGTAATAACTGTAATTCACTGGATCCGATAACAATATTTCTTGGAGTTTGATCATCAGTGAAATGGAGCCTGTGAAAGAGGTATTTTGGGGTCACCGAAGCAAGTGATCCTGCCGGCAGAGGAGGCAATCAATGATATAATAGTATAATCAATGATATAATACTAAATCAAAGATAAAAATCAATGCTATAATAACAAATAATATCATGATGGTAGTTATGAGAAGTGTGTCTGAGCTACCATGCGCCCATAACCTGTGAGGTCTGGGAGGTGCCTGTGTGCCATTGTCCTCCTTTGTGTGCGCTGACAATAAATAAACAACCTGCCAGCTGCAAATCTTGTTAAAAAGCCCCCAAATTTGATCAAAGATCTGAAAACACTGCAGAATATGAACACAATATTTGATAATAACTTAATAAATGCTGTCCTTTGACAAAGCTCTTACCCCTTAGATGGCCTGTGAATATTGTATTATCCTGGAGTGAAAATGAGATCCAAGATAAAAACAAAGAAACAGGCTCTATTAACACTAAAGAGTGTCTGCAGGTTTCCCTGTTTGGGCCAGCTTCTTTGTGTCTTCCTCCCTCAGTGAGTCCATGTCGGTTTATATTTCATCAGATGATACAAATTTTAATCCTTACAACAATCTCCCTCTCATTTCTCTCCTGTCATTTATTATTTAACCCTCTAAAGCATTTTATGCCTTGCAAGGTGTCATAAAAAATAAAGTTGATTGGTATAAATATTGTATTATGAAGTTTCTACATTTGTGACCTGTTTTTTGTTGCCCAACACTAAGATACTAAATATTAGTTTGAGTTTAGTGCCTATTTGACATAAAATTATGTATGCTTAAATTCAGGCATACGGCCAACAAAGTTAATATTCTCAGTATATAACGACGTTGTGCCTGTGTGTTAGTGTGTATTGCAAGCTGGACAGACTTTTTGTTTGCAGATAATTATTTCCTGTGACATCAGAAATTCTCCAGAGTACTGAGATTTCTAATTTAAAAGGAAAAAAAAAAATCACATATTTGAAAACGTAGTTTTACAGAAATCCTCCACTTGGATTTATAGCTTTCAGTGGCAGCAAGTACTGTATATAGCACTTTGCTTTTCTGTTTCAGTTAGTTAAAGGAATAGTAGAAATAATGCGTGAAATAACCTCAATTTGAGTGAAGTTTGTCCATTTCTTCTGGACGTCAGCTTTTACCAGGTTTGATCCCCAAACTGATAGATTTATAATGTTTTATTTATGGCATTTTACTGAGCTGTGGAGACCTGATCCAGACTCATGATCTCTGTCTTTCCATCTTGAATATGGAAATATTTCATCCCTTGACTTTTACTCCAAGGGTGAGGTGACCAGCATCAGTAAGAGAGAAGGGCCCCGTGATTGACATTAAACATGGTTGAGACAGACTGTGCTATACGGGGACCTCTGTTATCTAAAGTGCCAGGGAGACAGAACTATGTATTTATAACTGAAAGCATAAAATGGATTATACTGGAAAAGAGTGGCGTGTAGGAGAGGGAGTAGAAAGTAGAGATTACTTTAGGTACTTGGAATGAATCTTTCATCAGAGCCCTGGAATGAAAATCCAAAGATTTAAAAGGTAGTGTGGACTGAGGCCAATAACAACAGTTTATCAGTTTTAGTGGGCTTAAATTAATCTTAATGCAGACAGAGAATTTCCAATAAATTAATCTTGAAAAAAAAATAACCAGCACTATGGCTCACTTTATCTAAGATATATAATAGGAAGGGAAGCATTTTGCCTGATAAGATGGCAAGTATAGAATAATCCTGAAGATACCTTTATTCACAGTGCTTTGGTTAAACAGTGTAAATATTTATGGAAATCACAGACAGTGGGACTTCTGTGCCACTTTATTTCCAGATGAATGGCATCTGAGTCATCAAAAGAAGCACATTAAATAAGTTTTTTTTTTGTACAAAATTAATTTGAGTCTTTAGGTGACCCCAGGTTCCATTCATGCCATTCATGGGGTGGGTCTGAGTGTCCACAGTGGGGTGATTTGCCAAAGAATATTCTTTCTCAGAGGAAAATATCTTAAATGGAAGTCAAACAACCACCCTGATCCTATGATCCTTTGTGAAATTCCTTCCCACAGGACAATGTTTCGCAGGTCTTTGAAAGCTGTATTTTCCCTCAGGAGAATCCCCCACCATGCAGCATATGCACAAGGATTTGGGAGATGGCAGTTGAAATGGTTTTGAATACCTTAGCTCCTCCCTGACTTCTCCAGCATTGATGAATGGAAGAAACAGTAAAAATATGAAATAAAAAAAAAAATATCTTTCTGATAGATTTCCCTCAAGCCTCTTTTTGTTGTTCTCAGAAAGGCCTGGTTTTGTCCAGGCTGTTTGCACTCCTGATGAGCAGTCCCAGGTTTTCACAACGGTGATGTTGAAGGTGTTGCTCTCGGTATTTGCAATACCTGCAGTTGAAGGGGGTAGTTTGTGGCTCAGAGGTACCTTAATCAGGTTGTTTTCAAACCTAGTCAGAAGTTGTAAACTGAGGACATCCAGCCCAGGCTTGGAGGTTTTTATAAGGGTAACATAACACCGGGAGGTCAGGGGAGTCTTCTCCTCTCTTGTATGTCAAACTTCCTTTCTGCATCCTTGTAGGGAGACTATAAGCTTTGAGAAATGTTGCTGGAAACACTCACTTCTTATTTTTTCTCCCAACCTGGAGATGGTTTCATCTAGAAAATTCCTTTCTCTTGTACAGGTTCTGTTTATTGTATTAATATTTCAAGGGAATCTGTGCAAAAGGAAGGGGCTTTTTAGGTGAAAAGCATTCCTTGCTCTTCTCAACTGCACACTGTCATCCTGTTGTCTGAACTGTAATTGTTCAGCATCACCGTTCCTTAGGGAGCAAATGGCACACTCAGTATCCTCAGAGTTATGGATCCTTTCTCTTCATTCCCCAATAGCTCAAGGATATCAGCTTTTCTGACGCGGTTGATTATTGACTGCAGCGGAGACCAAGATTTCAAAGCCACTTTGTCCACAAGGTCTCTAGGATGACAGAGCACATTATTTTGTGGTCATCTTATTTTTGCTAAAATATCCATGTGATAGAGTGTGTGTGTGTGTGTTGGCGCATCTGTGTCTCTAGGGGCTTTCTATTAAGGGAAAAAGTGTGGAAGAGCCAAAAAGAGGGACTGAATATCTGGCATGGTTTCTCTTGAGATTTCCTCATCTTCTATTAACCTTTCCACCACAACCACTTTTGTATTTATGGTCTTAATTAGAATTTCGAGTGGAGCTATGGAAGGAGCGTCTCTATCCCCCAGTTGATTCCTCCATCTGATTTGGCATCCAGCAATACGTTTCTTAGGAATTAATTATAATTGCTTTTGATGGAAAGCCAACTTTTTTCATGTGTTAACTGTTAATTCTTAGCTCATTTAACATATGATTAAGTAATGAAGGTAAGCTTGAATGCAGGCTTTCTATATGTCTGTGATTTATGTGGCTGTGTTCTGTACTTCAGACTTTCTGTGGCTAGGTGGCTATGGCATGTAGTGGTCAGCACTCTCTGTCAGCACTCTGTCCACATGCTTTGGAGGGGCAGGAAGATAAGACGGTACCTAGAGAGGCTCTTGGAGTTGGAGGAGCTGAGGGGTTGATTTAATGAAAGGTTAAAACTGCTATTTTTTGGACTGCATGGCTAGTTTTTAGTTTGCTTTATAGTATGCCTCTTCCCAGCTCTATTCAGCTTAGGGAAGTGAAGCGCATTGCTGTGGTTTCTTCTTTTTTCTCTTCAATAAAGTGTCGCTTACTTCTTGACAGCTACGTGTGGCTGAGGTGGAGAGGTGATCACCTCATTTTTCCTGGGATTTCTCTGTCCTAAGGACTATGCGTAACACCCAGCTTCTGGGTCAGAGAAAGAGACTGTAGCCTCTGCTTTGGGGACTCATCACGAGAGGTCCTGGAGTGGTGGATTTCTTGTTTTTCTGCTTTTTTTTTATACATCTTTTTGGTGTGCCTGTTATTCCAGTTTCCAAGAGTAACTCCTCGTGCCGTTAACCATGTTTTTAATCCTTGTCCTTCTCGTGACAGCCAAAGATGTCACACAAGTTCTTCAAGACAGGTTAAAACATCTTTTAGACACTTTCTAACTATGCTGCTGGAATTGTTTGTGACTGTCAGGAAAAAGCTTTTACTGGGTGATTTTATGCTGAAAACTGACTTTGTAAAGAGACTTGTAGCTGTCCAAGCACATTTCTTTGTCAAATTCACTGAGCTTACAAGTGGGGAAGTGCTTTTCCTCCTGCCAACTTTAAAACCCATCCCAGTGCCAATCAATATGTGGATTGTTTTCAGTTGAGACAGACAGTTTGACAAAGTCATGATGGTTGTGAGTAAAGAACACAAAGGCTTTTCTTTAGCTTAGTGAGTGGAGTTGTGTATAGGCTATACCTCTGAGAAGGTAGGATCCTGCCCCCAGCCTCATCATAAATGGGCAAAATTAGGTAGATGTCCTCTTAATGTCAGACACTCATTCGTGCTATTAATTCAGGCGATGCGATTTTTAGAAGCACCTTGTACCAACATGAAATATGGGAGTCCCAGAAATGCTGTGTGGGTAAGTGCTTTGTGCAGGTATAAATTGCAGGTTATTAGGAGGAGATGCTGCTGGGAGGCAGGCAGTGACGGCAAAATGCTGCACACCTCCGGAGTGACTCTGACAGGCAATCGTTTGCAAAAAGCTCCAGCGCAACCGTACAGCTACAATTCAGCCGGTATTTGGAGAGGGGCAGTCAACAAGGGTTGAGGAATTGTCACGTTGTGTCCATCTTTTGGGTCCAACGTGATTTCTTTTCAGCTAGGCGTAAAGCTATCCCATTTATCTCCCAGACAGTAAGCAGCCAAAGGAAGAAACAGTACATAAAGAAGCGCCCTAAATGAGTAGTGAAATAAAAGAGGTTTTTAGACTTGCTTAGAAATTTCCAGGGAAGCCATGAAGTCAAGGACACTTTTGTTTTGCATCCCATGATCAGCCCTGTCAAAAAGGAGTAAAAATAATGGATTTCGAATAAAATAAGTATTAATTCTCTAAACTTCATCCTCTCACAGGGAAACGCTCTCTACAGTGCCTGGGGTCACCCTCAGCTTTAGCTCTGTCCTGAGAGCTCCTGAACTCAAGCCTAGGGGTAGAGATACAGAGGAGAGGTTTTTTGTCTCATGTCGCTGGGGTTTTGTGCCTAGGTTCTACTTTGATAGGATGAACTGGTTGTCTCTATCGACTTTCAGCCTTTCCTGGCAAGAAGTGGTCTCTGTGGAAGAGAGACCTGGGATGGACTGGTGTGTTCTGGAGTGCCACCTGCCAGCCAGAATGGGTGGTGAGATTGCTAGGAGTTTGGTGTGGGCTTCTGGTCAAGCTGAAAAGGTGAGTTAAGAGCTGGCAATATTAGATAATGCACGGAAATAGTCATATTCAATGAGACCAGACAGAGATGTTTTACCATGGCCAGTAGCATGTAAACAGGGAGGAATCCACATGTAGGGCAAAGGTCTTCTTGAATCTGTACTAGCTGTAAACAGTGGGACAAGCATCATGTTGCAGGAGGAAGGGTTATGATTTTGAGAATATTTGTGCTTTTACAATATTGTTTGAGAGCTGGTTAGGAAGCCATAAAAAATTACTGGAACCTGGATGTGGCTAATTGCCAAATCCCGTTAAACAGAGGTGGATTGATTTTCGTGATCAGCAACCTGAAGTAACTCCGCATTTGCATAACTTTGCAGGTTATCTTCAAGGAGGTGAGAAAGGGAATTGAAAACTTCCTTTTTTTTCCGAGTTTAGGCATTTGTCATTCTGTATCTGCGTGCAGCAGGTTAGCAGAGGAAGGGCTGTGCTTGCTTCCTTCTGCCTGAGATGGAGTCGGCATCCCTGGTTCACCCTCAGGGCCCCTCAAAGTCGGGCTCCGGGGAGCGATTGTCGAGTCTCCTGGCAATTGCTGTATCTCCTGCGCACGCTCTGTTAGGCTTCCTCATTTGCACGTGTGCTACTGGTTTATTTATTGCGGTGTAATTGCTTGCTGTGTTTGTACTGTTTTTCAAAGCCCACATAAATGATCCCGCTCCACTCAATCTGCTACGGTAAATACCTATTCCAGTGTATTTTCTCTCACCTTGAATGTCCTTTATCACTGAAGCAATTTGGTTCCTCGCTCTGCTTTTCTTGATAATCTTTCTATTCCCTCTTTAACCACTTCAGCCCAGTGAGCCTCCCCCCTTTGGGAAGCCTCTCCTTTTCATGCTTATTTATGCTCTATCCAGTGCCAAAGTAAGCCTCTGTCACCTCTCCACCGTGGAGAAAAAACCTCCCCCTCATCTCCTTGGCATCTCATTTCTGGCTTTATTTTTTTCAGTTTTGCTCCTTAAGAAAAAAAGATTTAAGTGGTCATGATAGTTGTATTTATCTCTGTCTGTGGTCCCCATTCATCTCCACCCCATGCAAGAGAGACATTATGAATAAAACCCACTTGTAAAATTGTATTTTAAGAGTTACACTGCTGAGAGTGCTGCTGGTTCCTTTCTGTTCTTTTTTTCAGCCATGCCCTATCCTGCTTTGCCTGGCTGACCAGCCTTTGGTCCCATGGCTCTCTTCTGCCATCTAATCTGGGAAATCTGTCTTTTTTCACCTCCTCCCCCAGCATGTCTCTCTTTTCAGTCTGATTCCTGCTCCAGAGATATCCTCTCTTCGTCACTCTTATGCCAGCTTAAGGAGTTTCATTTGTAATCACTCCTCCAGCCTGTCCCTTCAAGTTCCTCAAACAGGTTCTCTGAGGCATTTTCTTAATTTCTTCTGTCTCATCCTTTTCACTGAAGGTACTGGTCAGGTCACTAGTAACTCTTTTCATCACATTGTCTCAAATAACTTCTCACCAGTCTACCCAACATGTTCAACTCCCCATTTGGGCTTTGAAGTATTGTGTTCTCCTGGTTTACAGCTTCTTTTTCCAGCTCCCTTAATCATTCCCTACTTCCTAACCCCCATCATGGTAGTCGTTGGCATTTTAAATTTTCTTCTTTTCTAAAAGTCTTTTTAAAAGTTCCTACTGTTATGTGCTGTTCTTCCTCTGACTTTCTTAACTCCAGCTGTCACTTCTAAAATAGTGCCTGCAAAGATCCTTTCAGAGTGCACGTGGTCCAGGGCTTGGTGCATCACAGCCTGGCCCCTGGTATTTGCTTTTTTATTATAAGAGATGGGCAAGGTACACAGGGGTTGTTTTTTTCCTAAGTGATCCAGCAGTTTGCTAAGGAAAGCTGTGTGTGACTCAGCAGACACACCAGGCTGTAGGTATAAAGTTTTGCAGAAGGCACTGGTGTGATCTTTTTTTGCCCGAGGCATGATGCACGCGAAAGGAAAGGGGGGCAGAGGGAAAAGATCAGTCTAATTTGCCACTAGAAGGTTGAGCTAGAGTGTACTGTAGTGATGGTTCTGTCTGAAATACCCGTTTAATAACACAATAAAAGGCATTTGTGTTCTAGTATCTGTTGGTGATAAGGAGATAATTTCTCTCAAGTTAATAAATTCTAATTAAAAGTGCATAAAGTGATGTAAAACCAGCATTTTATTCGTAATCATTGTCAACTCTAAGTCAAGGAGAGAAATTTAGCAAGCTAAGATAGGATGGAATTTTTCTTTTGAGTCTCCAAATTCATTACAGAAAAATTGAACTGAGACCTTTGGTGGAGGTTGATACGATGCAATAAGGAATTGCTGTAAAATTAAGAAAAGTCCAACTTTCATTCAGCATCCTCCAGATAGGAGATGCTTTTTATTGGCTGTTTCCTTTGGGAATGTGCTCATTACAGTAACCATCAAAACAGGAATCCTTCATCTGGAGGCACTGCTTGTGTTTGCTGTCTGGCTGTTTGGGGAATGAGATCTTTAATTAGTTCAGGATATAAAATATTTTCCCTTCAACTCTTCCTTTGTTGCTGGGGTCAGTAAGTGCAGCTTTGTTGTAATTGTTGTTGTAATGCTGTTGTCCTTGTTTAGTCATAAGCACACTTTTTTCCCCTATAAACTGTCAGGACATATTTTTACATTCTGTACATAGCATAAGAAATTGTATTCTGAAGTTGGTAACAAATATATCAAGTGCGAACAGTGATATATATGATATCATGACCAGTGGAGAAATTTTATAGCTACCCTTACAGGAGACTTTTAAAACCAGAGGGTGAGAACTGGATTTTTTTCAGAGGGCGTGAGAGATTTAGCGTTGATGTGAATGGCATTATGATTTCATGCAACATTTGCTTAGAGGTTATTGCCTTAGTCTTAATGGAAATTCAGGCAAATAGACTTCTCAGGACTGGGACGTGGTGTTCCTCTGTCAGTGTAGTAAGTGCAGATGGCATCGAGTCAAAGTCATTGCTTCTTATAACCAGACAGAGCTTAAACTAGAAGGGATAGGAAGACAAAATAAGAATATACTGTACCTTGTTTAACCTAGGTGCTATATAAATCTAGTTCAGATTTTGAAACAGAAGATGTAAAAGGATGCTGTTGCTCTTTGAGAAGTTCTGGAAAGCTTTTTGCCAAACTGCTGGCACACAGAGGCCTCAGAGGACCGGCCAAGGAGGACACAGTAGGAGGGCATAGCTCTTCCCCCTGGCCAAGGGGTAGCAACCGACAGTGTTTTGGGATGGAAATTATCTTTCTTTGCTCTTTCACGTGAGCCCTGCGATGGACAAACCTCATTCTTCCTGCTCTTAACTTGTTCTCTTGAGCTCCTCCTTTGATTCCTTGTGACCTTCTTTAGTTGTTGCGGTTCTTGCCTCCTCGCTTAACCCTATTTACTCTCTTGGCATCACTTCAACTTTCAGATCCGCCTTTGTGTCCCTGGACTGGGAAAAACCCACGATTCTCCAAGCATATCTGCCGCTGCCAGGCGCCCCTTCTCCTTTTCTGTCCTACCCAAGCTCCTTATTCTGCTCTGTATTCTGGCTGCCTTCATCTTCCTGCTGCCAACTCTCTCTTTTCTCGTCGAGTTTCTGCCCTCTCTACTCCACTGAGATTGCAGTTGACTAAACCCACAAATTATCACCTCCTGGCCAAATCCCAAAGCGTCATGCCTGTCCTTGGCCTTGACTTGTTTTCATATTCACTGCAGTTGACCCCTCTATCCCCTTCAATTCACTCTTTTCTCTGTAGCTCTTGGCAGCTGCGATTGCTTCGAAGAATGGCTGGTGCCTCTTATCTCTGAAGTGTGTTGTTCAGTGACTGCCTTGGCAGCTGTGTCTTCTCCATACCTCCCCCCCACCCCCCCATCTTAGAATTTAACAAGGCTGCAGCCTCTGTTACTTTCCTTTCTCTTTCTGGTCCTGATCACTTAGAAATGTCACATGTTTTATTGCATCAGCTTCTCCTTCCGTGCTGACTGCTCAGAAATAATACCCTTTAATATAGAAACTTCCATTCCGGTTGGAATGGAAATAGGTATCTATTCCCAGAAACCCCCTGCTAGTTCATTTGCAAGTTGCTGCAATCAGCTTGCGTATTATCCTTTCCTGAAATTCCTATTTTCTTCTCCATCATAGGGGGGAAAAAAACCACCAAACCAAACTCTTTTTCTTTGACTGAGCGTAGATAGGTCATTAAAGATTACTGTAGGATTTTCCTTCTGCCTTCGTGTGTCTCCACCCTTAGTGCCAGATTGACCTAGTGATCTCTGGAGTCAATGTAGAATATCTTTTGTCCTTTTGCTCAGTTTCTGATTACCTCTTTCATACAAAATGCTGCTTAAAAATCAGTAACAGAGCAAGGAGGTGAAGTTATATTCCAGAAGATTCATTCAGGTTAAACACAACTTCTGCTTGTAAAGTCTTACAGTAGAGAGAAAAAAATAAAGACAACTTGAAAGCAAGATGGGCAACAAGTTTGTGTAAAAGTAATGGAAAGAGGGAAGGCAAGAATAAACAAAACACTGATGAGATTATGGATTGAAGTGAGGCACTTTGAGAAGTGCCGTTGCACATGTGTGCTCATTGGTAGGGTTAAACCATGTACATGAAATGTTGCTGGTGTAAAAAATGGTGTAAAAGATGGCAGAATCGAGTCCATGAACTGTGTCCCTGCTCTGTTTTCAGGACCCCACAGGATTCAGCATAAGAGACCATCTGAAGTTCTCCTTAAATACTTGATTTTGCTAAGAGTTCAACTCTGTGGTGTTACTTACAGTTTTCCAGCAATGCTCAGAATCTAATCATTTTACTGCTGCAGTAACAACACATATTGTAGAGATTGTTGTATAATAAAGACAGTAAAAAGTAATTCCAGCAATGTATTCAGTTTATGAATGGCTGTAACGTAGTAGCTTAATATTGCTGCTCTGCTGGAAACCACGTAGATGCCTGGTTATCTATACCTATTAAAAAAAACCCCAAACATTTATTTAAAGCAGAAATAAAAATAAAACATCTGTTTGTCACTGGGGAAAACACACCCTGCATTGTGCTATTATAGGCCATGTGTGTATTGAGATTTCTGCAGTCTCCAGTCCTTTAATCATCTGAGTTAATAGCCTATGCCATTAGCCTGCGTGAGCTGGAGGGAGGCTTTCCCTCCACGGCGCAATGCTGTGCGGTGAGGCGTGTTTACCCGCTTTTGTAAAACTTGATCCATTTTTGCCCGTTGAGCAGCTGAACATGTGCTGTAGCAAACTTGCACAGTTGATCAGTTAAATTGAAGATGTGCTGGTTAATAATGTGGGCATTTTATACGATTCTTATGTTCAGTTGGGATGTCAGTGCCGAAGTTAGTAGTGTGTGTGTGTGTGCGTGTTTGTTTTGCCTTTTTTAAGCTTGTTTTGTATGGCTGTTGTAAGAATTAGCAGATGTTTCATTTGATTCATGATGCTGGATGTCACCTCCTGGAACTGGTGTTTTAATTAGGTGGCACCAGATGCTTGTTTGGTAGCAAGTGAGTTGAGGCGCGCTCATGCCGGGAATGCCAATGTCGTCGCAGTGCCATTGCTGTTTCTCCTCTTGTTTTGTCCTCAAAGCAATGCTTTCGGCAATGAACATCCACAGTCTCTCCTCATTCTCAACCTCTGCTTTACTTTTTTGGTTGTGCCTGGAATGTGCCCTTGCAAGGACCATTCCGTCAGACCTTGCTTTGCGTGCCCCAGTGCATTGATTAAAATTTACTGACCAGCCAGAGTAATGCTGTCATGTCTTCCCACGATCTTCTCTGATGGCGTGCAGGATCAGAAACCTTGACAGCACAGCTCCTCTTGGAGTCGCAAACTGGGATTAAGGCAAAGTCTGTGCTGCTGGTCAGTGACATGGTCACAGGGCCAATTAACAGATGGTTAGGAGATTGCAGCATCTTTCTTACGAGGAAAGGCTGAGGCACTTGGGTCTTTTTAGTCTGGAGAAGAGAAGGCTGAGGGGGGATCTTATCAATGCTTATAAATACTTAAAGAGAGGGTGCCAGGCAGATGGAAACAGTCTTTTTTCAGTGGTGCCCAGTGACAGGACAAGAGGTAACAGACACAAACTTGAACATAGGAAGTTCTATCTAAACATGAGGAGGAACTTCTTTACTTTGAGGGTGGCAGAGCACTGGAACAGGCTGCCCAGAGAGGTGGTGGAGTCTCCAACTCTGGAGACATTCAAAACCCACCTGGACACCATCCTGTGCAACCTGCTGTAGGTGATCTGCTCTGGCAGAGGGGTTGGAACTAGATGATCTCCAGAGGTCCCTTCCAACCCCTGTCATTCTGTGATTCTGTGATCCTTTCAACTAACATGTTCAACTAACATGCCAACGGCTATCCTGACCTAAGCCTTTGAGAATCAACTTGGGCATGCAGGCAATGGGCGACATGGCAATGGGTCTTGAGGTGGGATTCATTGTAGCCATCAGGCATCCAGGCAGAGGGAGACAGCAGGAGTAATTCCAGCATAGTGTTCAGCTTATAAATGGCTGGTATATAAAGTTTAATATTCTGCTCAGCTGGGAGCCGTGGTAGATAACTGATTGTTGGTGTCACCATGTGTGTGACTGGCACCCATACATAGCAAAATATTTGTTGGTTCAGTTTTTGGAAACTTTATTGTAAAAAAAGGAGAAGAACTGGTTTGCCTGTCACCGTCTTTCAGAAAGTAAGATAGAGCAGCCCATATTTCTTGTTCCCTGGCTGCCTCCAATCATTACTCAAAGTGCCCAACCTCCTTGGATACCCTGTTCCTCTTTGGACAGACCCTGGGAGTGTTTGGGGCGATGCCTGGCGCTCGCTCACGCAGTGGTGTGGCTTTGCTGCCACTGGGCAGCCTTTGGCACGGCCACCCTGCTGCGAGTCGTGTAGCCTTCTCCATGCCTTACTGCCGCAACTGTCAGTCTATCACTCCCAAGCCTTAACCTGAAATTAAAACTGTCTGGGGTATGTCGGCACCATTCGCAGTGACACCTCTGGAGTGTGAAACAGGAGTGTGCTCCATTCAGACATTTCGGCTGCGGTGCTTTCCAGCCTAGTCCCTGGTATGGTGGTTTTGCATGAAAAATTTTCCTCTTTGGATGTTCGCCTTCAGGATCCCAGCGAATTTGCGTTTTACTTGGTATCACCGGTGCAAACATTCAGTCGTTTAGAATAAGCATGGAGTGATTCATCTATTTATTTTGAGAGGTTGTATGCCTGACCACGATATGTTTTCTTAAATTTTACAATTTAATAGTAGCCTGGGGTGCTGTATTAATTTTATTTTACTGCTCCAAGAGGCTAAGATATTGCTGTTTGGTTCTCTTTTGCTTTAGTTTAGCATTACTCCATGAGATTAAAATGACTGCTTGGTAGCTGGAGCTTTACTCTTTCCCTTCTGTTATATTTCTGACTCTCTGATGCTGGGCTTACCCCTTGGTTAAATGGGCGCAGAAGCACCTGGCTGCTGGGAGTTTTATTAATGTTTGTCAAGAGCTCCTGAAGTGATGTTGTATAAGGTCTGACTATTTTCTAAACAATGCCATCCTTCAAAAATTCCTGTACGCTGTATCTCGGGGGAGGGAGTCCGATTGCAAAGAACCACATTTAAAATTATTCTATTTGAAAGTAAAAAATGATTGACTGCTGAAAGCTGCCTTATATGTTTTCTTCCCACTGGTCCTGTCGCCCCATACCCTCCCAGGGTCAAAACAAATCTCATTTCATCTTGTAGCAGAAAAAGCAAATAAACCCAAAGATATTATTATTTGTTATTGGGGTTTTGGTCCTCACCACAGTGTGTTTATAAGGTAAACTCAAGTTTAATGGAGCAGATTTACCTGTTCAAGACTAGAGTTTGGAATAGCACTTTCCCAAGTAAGCTTTCCTGAAGGAGCCAGTATTTATCAAGCGTGCTGTCAGAGTTTTAGTGCTCAGCGCTGGACAAGTGGACACATTACATCTCAATTAAGAATGGAAGATAAATGGGTGGCAGTAAATGGAGGTCATGGGTTAGAGGCATTTAATGGAAGAAATGGAAATGAAAATTGGAAAACAATCTAAGGGATCTCAAGAAGATAAGAGGGAAGGAAACTCAATTAGAGGGAGCCATGCTTCCTCCTGCTCTTGGATCTGGGATAATTTCCTGGTTTTTGTTTGGGTGGGTTTATTGCTTCCACAGTTGGCAAAGTTGCATTGTAAATAAATAATTAAATTCAATTTTATGATTTGCTTGTGCTGACGCGTTTCAAACAAGGAAATATAATCTCCATTTCAAAATTGTGTATAAATAGACAAATAGACTTTTTCTATCTTAAGTGCAGCCTATTGATTAGCCCTAGGCAAAGCCCACACTGGTATTACTGAGTGTTTAAGAACTTAAAGCATAAAATACAAGGACTTTTTTAAAAGCTAAAATATTCACAAATGCAAATTTGAATGCTAAGTGTTTATGAAAGCTTTAAACTGCGTATGATGATGGATTTGTGAGGCAATCCATGCAGAGAAAGCATACTATGCATTTATGGTCTGGCCATTTACAGAAATGAAAATAAATCACTTTTCCTATTTCATTTAGAATATATCTATGTGCAAGTGTACGTGCATGTCTCTTTATACATATATCTGTCTGTACATATATACAGCATTTAATCGAGATGAATAAGTGTGATAAAGTGATAGAAGTCACTGCGGTCCACAGCAAAGCCCTTATTTTCTGTGTCTTATTTCATTAGGGCTCGTGCTTGTGGTTTCCCTCGAGGGATCACATGGTGTATATTGGTACTGCAACATTTCATTATTTACTTTATCAAGACGTTGACTTTCCCAACCTCTTCAGGGAGCTTAATCCGCCTCATCGTAAAACACTCTAAAATTGAGCTGCTGCAGTTTATACGCAAGTACATATACACCAGCTGGGGAATGCAACACTTACTCCTATGGAGTACGCCTGAGCCTTGCCCCGAATAAGCGAGGGAGCGTCCGGGGGGATGCCGACTTCTCGGCACCCTTGGGTGCAAGGCTGCCTGCTTTGCATCCCGCCATCTCAGCTAGAGCCACAGCATCGCCTGGAAAAGCGGGTAGGGAAAGCTGGCAGAAAGTACCATGACTTTGGAGGACTCTGGTGAGATAAGGGCCTGAGTTTTAATGTCATACATGAAAGGCTATACTTCGGAGAGCAGCAGTCACGGCACATGTATTTGATTCACTCTGTTCAGAGGCGAAAGGAAGCACCCACCGAGTCACTGGCACTGTTCCCAGCCATCACGGTGGGGTTGTCTGCGTTAAGGCTTTTATCGTACTGCTCTGATTTGCCATGTTCCCTCGTGTGTCTCAGCTTCCCGCTCCCTTCTGTTTTCTTGTCTGAGGGAGAGTATCCTACCTGTGAAAGGTTTTGGAAGATAAATGTCAGACTAATGCTTCCCCAAGATTAAAAGAATGACACTTTCCACTAATATACTCCAGCATATTCCCATATACTCTTTGACCGTTGGATTTATTATCACACAGAGTGTGGAGAGTGAAACAGAAGTATAATTATGGTCTGGTTGTGGAGGGCCTGTGCTAGGTTTGCCGTTATAACCCCAGCTCTATTTCCTCTATGCAAGGTAGAAAATGAAAGTTTTGACTGTCTTAATGATCATGTGTAGTTTTTTCCCGCAGTGTTACCGTGAGGTTGCTCAAGGGGTTTTGGAAAAAACCCAGCATGGAAATGAGTTCTAGTTATTTCACTTTTTGCAATCAGAGATATGGCTGTAGGTGAGGTGCCTCCCATGCAAAGCTTGTAGCTATCTCTAAGACCTTCCTATTAGAAAGGTACTAAGAAGCATCTAGGATTTCTCTTGGCAATTTCTGTGGGTATTGCTGCCATACTAGGAGAGACTCAGCTTAGTTGTGAGTGATCTTTGAACACTGATGGCTGTTTTGGTGAAAGATGTATGCTATTGGGGTAGATGTTGGCAAAAGAGAAAAGGAGGTTCGAAGAAAGTTGCGGGAGCAGCCTACTGCCTTCCACACAAAATAACACTGTTAAAAAACCCCAAAACTTTTAAGGAAGGTGAGAGTATTTGCATTAAAATCAGGGCAGGATTTTTGAGCCAGTCAAGTTGTGCAAAAAGTTATTTGGAAGCTGATGATTTCTAAGTAGGCAGCTCCTCAGCCTGCCCATTTGGGTTTCAAAAGAAAGCCTAAGCTCCACAGTTACTTCAAGAGAGCTACAGTTAAGTTCAGCATATAGTCAAGGACTGTCCTGTCCTGTCCTGCTCTTTTTGCTAATTCTGCAGGTCTGCAAATTCAGGTCTTGGTTAATGGAAGAGCCAGACCAGCTGCCTTCTAGCGTGCCACCTCAAATAAGGGCATCAGGAGTGGGCTGTGTGGTTTGTGGTATCAATTGGTAGGTATCAGGTTCTCAACCATCAGTTACCAGCCATCCACAGATGGTCGAGGTCCTCCTTGGGGTAATGCCAGAATGACAGTGTGGGTGAAAACTACTGTGGTGTCCCTGCAGAGGTTCAGCAAAGGGAGTCTCATTGGGACTGCTTTGTGGAATGTAATTCCCCATTAGTGAAAGAGGTCCGGGGTGTAAGACCCTTTCTTGCGTTTAGGAGTGTGACCAGGGCCACTCTTGTGTGTCTTCCTGTCCTTTCTGAAGTGAACAGCAAGAGATGTTCCTAATTTTTTTGGTGTTGACAGGTGATCTGAACTAAATTTTGACCTCCAGGTAACTCTCTCGCATTTTTTTCTGCGGCAGTCATCAAAACTTCTGCCCAGAGCAGAAGCAGCAGCTTGAGGTGTTTTTACACCCCCTGGACACGAAGGATGAAAGGGGGGAGTCTCTTTTTCAGCATCTCTAGAGAAGAGAGGAGAGAGTATGCCTAAAAGCATACTTAAGAAAAAATGAAATGCTTTGCTTTTGGGAAGTTTAAAGCAGTAGTCCTGATTCAAAACAAGTCACCTCTTTTTTGACATGCTGTCTGTCACGTACCCTGGCTCCTGTATGCAAAGCCAGTGCGGTAGAGAGGAAAAACTTACATTTTCTAGACCTAGGGGAGTCCTGCAAATGGATCTAGATAAAACGTTTCAGGTTTCAGCACATCCAGTCTGTTTCACAGTGAAACGCAAAGTGTGTTGCCTTGCAAAACAGCAATGTTCTGCTACAGCATCATGGACAATATTGATGAAGTACATACTGTCTCGAGAGCCCTTATCCACTGGAAAATTCACTCAAAGAAACACAAGGGCAATCAATTGTTCTTACAAAGCCACAAGGTTGGCTGCCTGAGAGCCTCTTGTAATCTGAGAGTTTCTCCTCAAGCATGGAAGGGGACCAGGTTGTTCACTGCCTGCCACCCCCGCGGTACATCCCTCCAGGTGCTCAGCCTGGACTGTAGCAGTGGACATTGCTCCAGGCTCACTGGTGGTCATGGCCAGCAGATGTGCTGCTTCTAATGCCCTGCGCACATCTCCTGAACAAGCTCTTCGGTTTCTTGCATGCTGTCATACATGACAGTGAGAAGATACTGTTTTTTTTAATTAGGTGTATTTTCTCCCCTCCATGGGGATGGCAATGCAGAGGCTGTTGGGACAACAAAACAGTGACGATGGGAGTGGAGCTGGGCAGGTCAGGAGTGCTGCGGCAGCCCAGCACCATGCGGTGAACCTCCTCTCTCCAAGGCCCTTGGGGAAAACAGGTGGACGGTGTCCACACATCCGTAGTGCTTAAGGCCAGAAGAGACCATATCATTTGGTTTCATCTCTCTTATGTCGCTGTCTATTACATACCACTTCCATACCTCTTTACTGAGTGATCTTTCTCTGACTGAAGTGTAGCATAGATGTGCCACGAAATGTTTCTCCCACAACAGCTTGTAGCCCCCATTTGCAGATGCCTAGAGATAGGAAGAAATTATTCCGGGAATTAATCACCCGCTTAAGAAAAATAAATAATAAAGAAGAGTATCAGGCTGATTGCTAATTTTATTTTTCCTGGCTTCAGTTTCCAATCATTAGATGTTGCTCCACCTTATTTTGTTAGATTAAAGAGCCCTTTACTTCCCAATAATATTTCCCCATGAACTTTACATGGATTTTCTAATCAAGTTGCCTCTCCATCTTCTTTTTAATAAGCTTAGCAGATTGAAATCTTAAACTCTCTTACTGTAAATCATTGTCTCTGCTCCTCATACTGTTTGTGGAGCTCTTTTCTTCTAATCTTCTCCAATTTTTTTACATGCTTTGTATAGCAGACTCCAGAGTCATGCACGGTACCTCCAAGCAGAGGACACGCAGCTGTGGTGCGCAGGGGGTGCTCCGGTGCACACACTGTGCATCATGCTCCCCTCTTCCCTGCAGTGGTCATGGTCAAGAGCAGCGTGGCTATTAGACCTCGTCAGAGGTACTTTTTCTCTCCTTTTTGACTACTCCTCTGGGTTTCTTTTTGAGTAGAGAGAAAGATAAAGGCAGATTTCAGGGTTAATGTTACTCTTTTCATAGGGTTGCCCGTTTGCTGTGGGCTGAAAGAAGCAGCAACAAAGGGAAAAAAAAAAAAAAAAGATTACCCTAAATCCAGTATAATATGTAGATAAAAGGTGAAAGGCATTTACTAGGTGGAATATTCTCAATAGTCCCTTGTCTGCTCTGCCAATCATCCCAGGCCGGCAGTCCTCAGTGCTGAGATCCATCAGAAGAGCCAGTGCCTGTTTATGTTGTAGGTGAGCCAAGGGAAGGTCAGCATTGCCTTCCCTGGCATGAGGGATCACTCGCTCACCAGGGCAGTTTGACAGCTGAAGCAGATTGGCACAGATTTTGTAGAAAGGTTCCCAAAACAATCATCTCGCATACCGTAGGCAGTACAAAAGATATAGAGCTTTGTGTAAAGGAAGAGGACCCTGCTCAGAAGTCCCTTGCCATGACTTTTATCAGGATCCTTTTGAGCATCCTTTGCCTTTTTTCTTCATCTCTTCTTCCTGCTTCAGCTTTGCTCCGCTTCTGATCTCGTTTCTAAAATAACCGGGAGCAAACCCTTCTTTTTAAAATAGCTTCCCAGTCCTCCCAGCAGAGGACACATGGGTCGGACTTTGATCTCTTTATTAATCTGCTAAAGAGGATGTACAACAAATCTGGGTTACTCTGGGCATTAGCCAGAGCCTTTGAGAAAAAATGCCTCCATACAAACAGGTTATTATCGAGGTTTAATGGCTTTCATTGTTGGTGCTAACAACGTGAGGATTTCTGCTGGTACCATTCCCACGTTTGGTTTGGTTGGGAAGGCTGCAGAGGTGGGCACAAGGCATGCAAGAGTTCTATAATCCCAATGGTGCTCAGAAAACAAAGCAGAACTTGTCATTTGCTGTAGGAAAAAACAGATGCAGAGGGATAAATGCATACAGAGGGGTTATAATGTTGAAGAGAATTCACAGTTTGAAATTCATGTGTGGCTGGAAAACCAGTAGCCACAAATGCTTTAAAAAAAGTAAAAAAAAGTAAAAATAAATGCATAGTCAATAGTGTGAAAGTTATACCATCAACCATTGTTCTTCTGAGTTACATTAAGCACATGTTCCCATATTGGATCTTCCTGCCAACATCTATAAAAGCTTGAGGTGTCTGAATTTCGCACAACACCAGCCACAGTGGCAAAATTGCACTTTTAATTTGCTTTTTTTGCCACTTTGGCTGAAAAGTTCAGCGTGCACTTGTCTAGCAAATAGGAAAAAGTTGATCCCATAAATAGGCATTGTATTTGGTGTGCCTCTGAGACCAAAGAGGAAGGATCTAGCTGCGTAAAAGGGATGCCAGCAGCAGCCCGCATCCATAAAAGTTGAACACTACGGCTCAAGCCGTGTGGGCTCACAGCACATCCCATTTGTCAGAGCAGTGTCACGGTTTGTCCCGTCATTCTCAAACACTTGTAGTGAGTAGGAAATGGTACGTGGCAGTGGTGTAGTCATTGCCGGAGCTTCACAGCTCCTCTCAGCCTGGTTTTACTGCAGAGTTTTATTGCATTGTTTGGCAGTGATGGAGTGTGTTAAGCTTTGACAGAGCTTATTCGTAAATGAGAGGGTTTCTTTATAGTATTCGTGCTTTTGAAAGCAATTTGATTCTTCCAGAGTTGTCTGTTGTGTGTTTTTTGTTTATCCATGTAAGATTTTTTTTTTCCTCTGTTGCCCAAGCAAAAAATATTAAAGCAAGATGAATATGGATATTTCTTTAAATAAGTAGAGGGATGTGATGGAAGATACAGAAACCACAATAAAGCTTAGTCAGGTGAAAATGTTGGCACATCTTATTTCATTTAACTCATAAATGGAAGAAGATCGAGAATTTATTTGACTAAGCCTCTGGTTCAGTGTCTTGATGATCTGTTTGGAAAATTGCTCTGAAATTGATGTGTAAGTGACCTTGAAGATGTCGTATTTAAGTGATAACTCATTTTGATGTGAAGTTCTAAGCCTTCCCCCTCCCCAAATAAAGCAAGCAAAGGAAATCAGCAGCATTGAATTTAAGTCATTTGAAGGTAAAAAAGGAAGAATCTCACCTCAAAACTCAAAAAATAAGTAAACTCGAAGGTCAAGCACGTTGTCTGAGATGTGCCTTCATTTCAGTGCCATTAAGATGCTGCTTTACTAGGAAGTCTGCTCTGAGCAGCAGTCCCGCAGCCTTGGTGTCTGCTTTGGGACACCCGGGGACCCTGGAGGAAACCAAGTCCCTGTGGTGGGTGGCACTGCTAATTTGGTATGCAACATTTGTCCTTTGAATCACATAATTCGTATATATATATATATGAATATATATATGCACACACACACGCACTCCATGTTTGTTGGTTTTCATATATATGGATATATTAAATATATTAATAAATTAATAAATATTAATATATACATATATATGAATGTTGACACATATGTAAACGTATATATATTTTTATTCTTATTATTTTTATTTAAGGGGGCACTGGCCAGACCTAAACTTGATGATTACATTTAATTAGTTGAACTTCTCCTCTACCTGTAGCAAATGCAGTTATGTTTGTGTTCTGCAGCCTGCGGCAGGGCTGGCCAGGGTCCGTGCGCAGGCAGGACACCATCCCCAGCCTGGTGTCAAGGTCATGCCCGTACAAGCTGTGCTGATGGGGCTGTACCTGATTTAATGACCCCCTGCCAGACCTGATCTGCAATTGCACTGTGCATCCAAGTCACACCAGTATCGCTGACTTGGGTTGTTGGCTGGCCTAAGACCTCAGAGGTTAGAGGAAGTTTCCATTCGTACCTGATCTGGATATCAGACCAACTGGCCATGCTTGGTCTAAACCGTTGGGTGCTGGTGGTTTCTTCCACAAGCAGAAGCAGTTTACAGCCCCTCTGTAGACCCAGCGCCTTGCACACAACAGCAGCAGTGGTCCCTCCTTTGGAAAGAGTCCATGCTTGAAATTGCCCCTGAAACACATGGTGGCATGTCGTGTCCAGTAAGAGTTGTAAACCTGTACATTATCCACCTGCTTATCTAGTACCTGCAGTTATATTACATTTATTAACATGTTGAATGTCCTTGTCATGATCCTGTCTGGTTGTGATATTCATGACATTGTGTGTAATAACGTGGTAAAAGCTGTATTTGCAGGCTAAGCTAGTGTCAGTGGAAATAGCATTGCTGAGGATTGGCTTTCTAATTCTCTTTTACTTCTCTGGGAACTCAGACATAATATTCAGTGCAGAATCTGCATTTCAAGGTAACAGTAAATTTGTACGTTCAAAACATCAGTAAAAAAAGAGAAAATTAAAAGTTAAGCCCTAGACAGGAATGTTACCTGTCTTGCATTTTTTGACAAGCATGGTTTATTGTATATGTTTTATATTTGAACCAGACAGAAGAATATTAGGAAGTTCTAGGTACGTATAGCCTCACAAAGTTAATATTGCTTTTGGACACATTCCTGGGCATGATCTAATCTCCATTTAAGTCAATGGGGATATTTCCATTTGCTTCAGTAGGAGCTGGGTTTGCGTTTTAATATGCATTAAAGCCTACAAAATTTGTGCAATAAAATAAAAACGGGAGGCCACACTTTGCACAATGGGGGGGCTTAAATGAAGGCGCTGAAATAGCGTTTAATCACCAGAGTAAGGAGCCTGATTTTCAAAGCTGCCGGCTGTGAGCAGTGGGGGGGATGAGCGATAGGTCTCCTTCATGCTCCGGTTGAGTTTGTGGCTGATGTGATACTGCTGTCCGTATTCAGAACTGGCAGTGGTGATTCATGGCTCCAGAAGACTTAAAAAAGGGGTGAATATAATGTATGGTTTATTCTTATTCCCACTGCCTTTGGTGGCCCCAGTGTGCTGAATCGGTCTGGCATCGGTGCTCAGGTTCACATCTTCGTTACTTTAAAACTGTTTAATCCTGTGGGTTATATTTACAGTTTATCCTTAATGGAGATAATGAAATAAATATCTCCTAAAAGAGGCATGCACTGATTTTATACACACAGAGCCATTCTATGTGAAGGACCTAAATAAAAAAAAATATGGTTCAGACGTAATGTTAGCTTTCTTGAAATCATAAATTTTCTTCCTTAATTGGGTGTGAAATTCCTGTCTATAAATCATGCCTTTTTGGTTGATTTTATGTTTGTTGGTTGGATGAATAATGGGCTTGCAGTATTTTTAAACTTTTCCTGCCTACGATAGCTCTCTGCTAAGTGTCCTTCAAAAATCACGTCTTTGCTCAATGCAAGGAGTCTGGATTAGCTCTGACATTTGCGTTTACACTCACAGTTCTTTCGTTGGACCCCCTGTGCAACAATGTGTGGGGGCAGAATCTGGCTGCACCTTGCGGGGGGAGCATGGGTAGGCAGATGTAAAACCTTCATCTTGGTGCAGCTGGATGAGGTGTGTAAGCTCTTTCTTCCCCCTCCGTGTTTTAGACCCACAAATTCTGAAAAAAAAGTCATTATTCAACTGTTTTCTTCTAAAGCTGCATTTATTTATTACCTTTTTCCCTGCAAGGCAATGCAAGTGAGGACCTTTGGCTGACGGCTCGGTGACAAGCAAGGTGTTGTGTTTACTGCCGTGAGATTCGTGGAGTCTTTGATGAGGGTCATGAATAATTAGTAGCATTTCAGAATCAGTGATTTTTTCTTTTCTTCCTTTGAGGGATGAAACGGAGCCCTGGGTGCTTCGCTGTCAGTAGGCATTCCCAACTGCCTCATTCCTGTCGTTTTAATTTGGGGACAAACCAGCTTCTACTTTGTAGCTGGTTTGCACTGAGCCCCTTTGTTTTGGAGCTGGAGGAGGGAGAGGCAGACTTCGGGCTCTGGAAATGTGTTTTTGTCGTTTTTGTCACACTTTGTGTGGTAGAAGCTGATACGGCCCTTGCCCCAGAGGCTGGAGTCAGGAGGGTGCATCCATCACCCTTAGTCCTTCAGTCACCTTAAAGATTATTTCTTTTCGTAGCTACCTTAACCACTAAATCTTGCATTTGCACTAGCGAGGAGCTGGCTTTGGGTGGGAAGGGACATGCCACACTCTGGCAGCTGGGAACATCTGGGGGGCTGCTGCCATAGTGTCACCTCCATCCTGCGCTGCAGCTTGTGCTGAGGACAGGTTCTGCCTCTGCTGCCTCCCACTCCTCCTGCCCCGCTCTGTGGCCACTCCAGGGATCAGGCTCTGGGAGTAAGTGGGCCGCTCACCTTATCTGGCCTTTCCTAATTTTCCAGTCTGAGATGCAGATTTGTGCAATTACCTCATATTCCTGAAAAGGCATGAGAAGGATAAGCAACATCTTGTCATTGAGACTCTTCTCAGTTGAAGGACTGAGAAGAGCTGATGGTATTAAGCAGTGCAAAACCACTGCAGTATTTTGAAAAAGAGATAATTAAGGGATTTTCTGTAGTACTTACATGTGATACATATTTTTGGAAGAGTAGCGGATACTTCCAAGTCAGTCCGCTTTCTGTCTGTGCAGGAACCTCTGTGCATCTTGTTCATCATTTGCTGAAACTGAGAGGA
The DNA here is from genome assembly GCA_013398815.1 of Ibidorhyncha struthersii. Lineage (NCBI taxonomy): Eukaryota > Metazoa > Chordata > Aves > Charadriiformes > Charadriidae > Ibidorhyncha > Ibidorhyncha struthersii. The sequence goes on along the minus strand of VZSZ01011368.1, from coordinate 256,929 downwards.
TGACTCCTTACACTGGCAACTTTAGTAACACAAGGTACTGAGTCACTCAGCAAAATCACATGCTACATTATTTTTTGCATCTAGGCCAATAACTTGGGTAGAAGAATAAATTATATTGTCTTTCCCCAGTGCCAAGATGCCAAATGATGGGAGATTCTGGCCCGTCCCTGGCGCGCATTTGCTCCGGCCAGACATCATCTGCACTGAGTATTTGCTCTCTCCTTTTTCTGCCATTGACTCCCAGCCATCAGACCTCGATTTGCTTTTCTCAGCTAGATTAAAGAGCCTTGTTACTCTCCTCTGTCTTTTCCTTGCCCGGCTTCTTATAGACCACCACGTTGTCTTTTAATCTTGCCCTGGAAAAACCTAAACAGAATTGAACTCCTTTCAATGTTTGCACTATTGAGAGTATTCATGAAGGATGATCTGACTTTTAGGAGGAGCATATGTGTGAAGCAGATATCCATGGCGATCGGCACCTATGTAAACAGCCAGGCTGACAGGTCCAGTAAACACTCTCTTGCAGAGCTGTGGCAGGTCCATTCATCACGCGACCTATACACAAAGTACCGTCAAATGCATAAGGTAAACAAACAGGGGGCAAAAAAGAGATGAGGAAAGAAATAATGCTTTTCTTTTATCCCTTTTTGTTTTAAGAGCTTCTCATGGCTATAGTAAATACATAACTTTCAGATAATTTTTGAGTGGACCACGACATTTGAAGTGGTCTGCTGAAAGATGTGCAGCGAATCAGGGGGAGAGGAAGGAGGGAAATCCAGTTTGCCAATTCTTTGTCCACTTTAACAGCCACTAGCTTCTCACTCTTTTTTTTTTTTTTTTTTGCCTTCGCCCTTCATAAGGCAGTGTCTCAGTGTGTACCACTTGCAGGAGCCATACAGAAAACATTATCCCATTATTTTCCCAGGGAAAGAGGGAAAACAAGCCTTTAAGAGAAACAAGCGCACAACCTTTGCATTGCTGGCACATTGCCGAGCCCAAGGGCTGCACTTAATTTACATATAAATGTGCCCAGGATTTTAATCAGAGATTAATGCACTCTGTTGTTATTTTTCACTTTTAGTGTCCGTCATGCACGTGGTGCTTGGCGAGTCTCATAGGGCAAATATGCTTGGAGGAATGCAGTGGCAAGCTATTTCGGTGGCACCGCTTTTTGGGTTGATGGCAGGCTTTATTTCTCAGGCTGCCCCTGGCCTGAGGAAGTGCTGGCTTCAGTCCTTCAGGGATACTGCAAAATCTGGCTGAGGGTGACATAAAGAGCTGGCTTACAGATGGCTCGGCTGGATTTCAGCTGCCTCATGTAGAAATGCATTAGTGCCTCCGTGGCATAGTGTCCCGGTGGATGGGAACATCTGTTTTTTCTGTCTCATTCAGAAATGCATCTGCAAAATCTTGGAACTTTTTCTTTTTTAATCACTTTGAAATTTTCAGGATCTCTGCTGTTGTTTCTTCTTACTTCTTGATTTGTTTAGCTCAGGCGTCATCACCTTGTTCATGTTTCTCTTCTAATTAGCAGGCAGCCGGGAAGAGCGCAGCATAAAAGCTGTCCAAGAAGAGCCTTAGAGCTGCTCCCAAAGGCCTCTCCTCCCCTCTGCTCTCCTGGCCCTGAAAACAAAGTTCTGTCTTTCTTTTGTATCTATTAGTATCTATAAGCTTTGAAGTGAGGTCTTTTCTGAATTTGTTGTAGTCTCATCCAGGGATATTCTTGGCCTTTCCCATAATTTCACTCTGTCGAAGTGAGTGAGAGCCTACCTATGGACTGCCCCAGGGAATATTTTGCAGCTCCTGATGCCACCAGCTCTATCAGCCTTTTTGTTTTCATGCCATAGTGATAAAGAAACAGTGTTGATAATCAAGTGTCATCATTTGTCTTCAGAATTAACACCTCATGTGAAGATGAAGTTTGACATCCATCTGGAAGGTGTCACCCATACCTATGTAAAGAGATTGGTTAAATACTCGGGCAGCATGTTTATTCTTGTAGGTACTAACTTTAGACCCCTATTTGGGTAGACAGCAAGGAGGCATTTTGTGCAGGACATTTGAGAGCGCGGTAGAAGGTGTTCCTGGGGCAGCAGAAGGGTTTCCATGTGGAAAATATGACAGTGAACAAAGACCTTCTTCATATTTATCAAGCTACTGTGTGGTGGTGACAGGTGAAATGACAAGACATATTGAGCAAAAGGAATTAATTTATATCTGAGACCTTTTAATAAATCAAAAGTAAAAAGAAGAACCAGTGTAGCAGACCCGTTGGCAGTTGCTAACACTTGTTCAATGATCCTTTCCTTCTGAAATACAGAAATGGAAAGTAAGTGTTGCCAGGAGTCATAAAATGAAGGAATGACTCAGAAGGTAGATTTATTATCAGCTCAGTATTAGTGAAATTCAGCTTCATAAACAGAGGTTAATCTGCTAAAACCTTCTGTGCTCTCACTGGGGGAAAACCCTACTTATTTCAAATTTTGTTTAAAGATCTGAAATAATTCTTCTTGTCTTCTAAATAAATCAACATCTCTAGGAACACTGATGTTCATCTTTTTTGCCTCATCCTTGCCCACACAGATTTTATTTTATTTATTTATTTCCACGGGGTGTCATTTATTATGGGCTCTTCTCATCCCTGCGATGCAATTTCTCTTCTGGACTTCTAGGCATTTTCATCACAGTTCACTACATATTTCACCTGTGTTTCTACAGAAAGTCATTATGTAGCACAGGCTGCTGCCGACAAGAATATTTAGAATACACTTTGCCTTTGTCCTCCAGTGCTGTGTTGCTCACCTTTGTCGGGCGAATAATACATCAGAGCAAGAAGGACATGGATGTGATGTTACTAGAAAAAGACTTAAGCCCATACATGGCTGGAATTGGTACTGCTCCTTTCTCCTTCCTCCCTATATGGTTGGTGAAACGGTAGGAAAATACTTGTCGGTTCAAACTAGTATTAAAAAAAACATAATAAAAAAAATCCAAACTTGGGAAACATATTTAGAAAATTAAAAAAAAAACAAAACAACAAAACAAAAGATGGTGGCTGTAAGACAAGTGCAAGAACATCAGGCTGTAACTGTGTGCTGGGTTCTGTGCTGCCTTCTGCCCAGAACAGAGTTGGATGGAGGATGTCAGGAGCCAGGGCCTGACTGGGGGGACAGGCAGCATCCCTTCTTGCTCGGTGGGCTTCCCTGTCTTATGCCAGGGGTGGTAGTCCCTTAGGACAGAAGTTAAGTCATTGACTTCTTGCTGCTACCCCTCATAAAAGCCATTTAGTAAGTTTGCCAGTAAACTTCAGTATAGAATGTGTTCTGCTGTGAAATGTCTAGGGAAGTTTGCACCATGACTTTTCATATTGTTAGGCATCAGAAGCTCTATCAGGCCATCAAATCTGTCGCTTCTGCTGATGTCTCAGCAGCAGGGCCATCATTTTCATGGCTGCTCTTCAAGAAATGGAATAGACTTACCAGTTAAATTTAAAACCAAAGGTCTTGTCTGAATCCAGTGTCATGAAGGGATTAATTGCTGGTATAATCTAAAAAGCCAGATTTGATGCATAACTTGTAAGACTGAGGCTGAGGAATAATGCAGATAAATTACATCTGAACTTTACATACCCCATTAAGAAGGATTCCCGACAGGACTGGCATGGCGGATCCCTCCTTGGCAGCCTGTGCTCTACAGAGTAGCTGAACATGGAGCCTGTGCCTTCCTTTGCAGTGCCCAAAAAGTCTGACCGAAACACCTCTCTGCCTATTCCAGTGTCTTTAAAACTTTTCTAATACTTCAGGCTGTTATAGAAACTTTCAGTGCAGTCTGATACTTAAAAAAAAAAACAACAAAAAACAAAAGACACGCACATACCTTATTAGTGCTGATTTTACAGCAGCTCTTTCCTCAGTGATTAGCTGATAATGTTGTTCTAAGCAGCATCAAGCACATCCGAGACTAAATTGAGATTTCTTATGTTCATGTCTTGCCCTGCAACTTCTCCACCGGTTTCCATATACTAATGATGTGACTTGAAGGTTCTTTTTAGTATATCTCAAGCTTGAGATCCACTGTATTAATGTGTCACCCAAGATTTAATATTGCTGTATTAGGAGGGGAAAATGTTCTTGGTATATGTGTCACAGAAGTGGTGGGAAAGTGAATTTGCTTATTTTGATGTTAGGGTGATTGTGTGTCTGGTACTGGTGTACTTGATCCTCTGTGCATTCACGGTCAGTGCCCAAGTCAGAGCAGGTCTTCCAGTGCTTAGAGAAGTTTCTGGTTTAAGGGCCCGATATCTGTTTTTATAAAAGTCTCCATGGTTTTGGTGTTCATTTCAGGAGGAAGATGGATTTCTAAATCCCTTTAGGCAGAAATTAGGTGGGTAGAAGTCCTGCATGGCAGGAATGGTGCAAGCATGGAGGCGGTGGAGTGGCAGGTGTCATGTCTCTCTGAAGCTCTATTACATACAAACAAACTCTCTTATGGTTTCTTAGGATCAAGTAGAAAACCCACTGATGTTTTCTTACATCAGTAGTAGAGTGGCCAAATGCTTCCTTCCTCCATGATAAAAGAGGATATACTGGTTGTCTAAGAGCTATTTATGTGAGCTTTTGATTGCTTATTATCCAGGATTTTGGCGTTGTCCAATGAGTGATCTCATTATTAAATTTACTGTCTATTTTCTGAACTTGAATGGATTTATTTTAAATTGCTACCTAAGTTTTCTTCTTTAGCAAGAACACTGTCAGGAGCTTGAGAAGCCGCTTTGTCTCATGCAATTCATTGTCAGTGGTGATATCCCTCTCTACCAAGGTTTAGACAAGTTCACATCACCAGCAGAAAATGATGGTGTTTCTACTGTTACTCTGCTGGCTGCAGTCCCAGCAAAGAATTGGCTATGACATTAGAACACTTATGAAAAGCCATCTTTTAACACCCCACCCCACCCCCCCCAACTTCTTGGGACAATGGATTGAGATGCTGAGCAGGGTTCAGGAAACAATGCCCAAGTTCAAGTTTCTGGTTTTGGTTTATGTACAACTTTACTTTTTCTAAGAGTGGAGCATTTATTATATGCTGAACACATTTCTGTAGTACAGCCAAATCAAAAAAGATGTGATGTTTTATTGGTCTTGTTCCTGACATCCTCTGCTTGCTGTTTTTCCGCAGGAGTTATCTACACAGCAGATATACTTGACCGGGAGACGACCAGATCCTACTGGTTGACAGTGTATGCGACTGATCATGGTGTCGTCCCACTCTACACAACCATCGAAGTCTACATTGAAGTGGAGGATGTGAATGACAATGCCCCCCTCACCTCTGAACCTATCTATTACCCAGCCATCATGGAAAACTCCCCAAAGGATGTATCTGTCATTCAGATCCAAGCCCAGGACCCTGACTCCAGCACTAATGAAAAATTGACTTACCGGATTACAAGTGGAAATCCCCAGAACTTCTTTGTAATCAATCCCAAAACAGGTAACGAAATCCTGCTGCCTTATGGTGATGGGAAAATGCAATTTAAATATTTAGCAGCTTGCTCCCCTTCAGGATCCACTGGCATTGCATTGCTTTCAAAACCTCTGTTTTCTGGTCAGTTATGTGTCTAAAGCATCTTGTGTGTGTCTAAAGCATCTTCTTTTGCATCCGTGCACGAGCACACTGGCAGATGATGTGCTGCTGCAGTGATCGCTCTTCTGTAGGTCACCAAATAGCTTCTGGCTGTTGCCTCTTCCCTGTGTCTATAGGTCTGAGACATTGCTACACTGAGTCTGCTGAGCAACGCTAGGAAGCAAATTTAAGCTGTTGCACTTCACAGAGCGGCGTTTTGTCCTTTGTAAGCTGGTGTAGCACTGTTGAAGCGAGTGGCACGACGGTTGTCCAGCATATGTAATTAGACTCTGCATTACAGCAGCTGGATGTAATTCTACAGCTTGTTTTATACAAAAAGACAGTTTAGATGACCAAAAAGTCCCCCTGGCCATTAAGGAAAAAAAATAAAAATCTATGTGTTTGCACTGATTTGTAACGGCTGGGGATGTAGCCGGTGGGTACCGTGTTGCAGATACGGTGGTTCTTTCAAGTTAAAGTGCTGCTGTTGGCTGGCGGTGGAGCACTGTGCCGGTGCAGACTGGCTCTGCGCATCTCCGTGCCCTCAGTGCCTTTGCTGAGCCAGGTGTCCCAGGTGCCTGGCTGATGAAGAAGGAGAGGTAGCCCGCGGTCATGGATGCTCTGCTGGGTGCTTGGCCACAGGTGTCCTCACTGTGGCATGTACCTGGCCGTCCCCCCCTCATCTGGCTGACGAGGACCCTGCAGCATGGTCTGGAGCTAGAGGATCAGGGTGGTCTTTCACAGCAATAGTCTGATCTTTATCAAAGTGGTTCAGAGGATTCACAGAGCTGTCATGCTAGTTGTAATGCTCCTGGTTCTGGGGTTTTGATTTTTTTTAAAAAAAGTTTCTTTATATCTGCTGCAAATTTCTGAACAGCTAGAAAACCAGAAGGAATAGACCTGAGAAGGAACATTTTTAATTTGGTGTAGGAAAATGATGTTTACTAAATACGTTTTCAACATTTGGCTGGGCAATCCTATTGCAATGTGTGGCATAAGAAGGGGTCAGGACCTTTTCAGGCATAAGCCCAGGTGAGGAATCATGGAGCATGTATAATCGCTGTGTTCAATCTGCCGAGCCCTAAGGCACATATCTCACTTATTTTTAACACTTGAAATGGCCGAAGATGGCTCTTCCATCTGCATCCCTTCTCCCCCTCCCCACCCCATAAATCCCATCTGGGCAAAGCAGCAGAGTTAGGACTCTGCAGTGTTTAATGCTTGTGTTTCCCTCCTGTCGGCTGCTCCCGGAGAGCAACCAGCTTGGCACAGCTCTGCTTTATCCGCACGGCAGCCGGGATGAACCCATGCTGAGGACTGGAGCCGGGCACGCTGCAGCCCTGCAGCACCCTAGCCTGGCAGCACACGCTGGGGGGTGGCTCTTCATCCCGCTGGACCAGCGGCAGAGATATTTTTCCCTAACAAGATCTTCACTCTCTGCAATGGCATTTAGCGCTGAAGATGTTTCACCTTCATTTTGCACCAAGGAAATCACCGTCTGAGAGCTTAAAGGCTTCAGGATGAGTAACGTTGCTGCTTGGGCAACACCCAAAAGGCCCCCGTTGTGTTTGGTTGAGCATCCTGGCTGGTGGCTGGCTGGGATTTGTCATGGCAGGGGTAAACCATCCCCTCCTATCTGCCTTACTCCGTGCCAAACGCAGAGCGGTGAGAGCCGGGCAAGGCAGCCTCTTTTACTTTGTCTTTACCTTTGAAAATGATGGGGCTGATAGAGCGCGTGTGCACAGAGGTGTCTTATCCCGAAAGGGAGGTTTGTCATTTTGAACACAAGGATTTCATCCTCCCTTGGGGAGTAGGGCAGGCTCTGCTTTCCTGGCCTCGGCATCGGGGAGCTTTCTCCCAACAGGATGCTGATGTCTGAGGAATAAAAGCGTAATGGATTCTCCTAGAGAGTGCCCCTGTGGTCTCTGGACAGGCTTCTTTCAGCCATCTCCCTGCAGGACACTAGTTTCCCTAAAACAGCAATTTGCACGCTGGTGGTTTTATCCAGGTGACTTCTGCACCCGCAGAAGAGGTTTGTAGCGTACCGGCCCCGTACGCTCTCTGGGATCCAGCACAGCAATAACTCATGCAGCGCATTGCACAGCAGCCCTAAATGCGGCAGTGTGCTGTATAATCAAGATGAAAAGGTTTAACGTGAACCCAAATATGCGGCGATTGCCGCGAACGTGGGTTGAGCGAGCGTGCTCCTGCTGTCAGGGGAGAGCAGTCATTTGTGAGAAAGGGGATCTTTTATTTTCTGTGTCACTTTGGAAGTTTAAACAGTGCCAACAAACTGACATCTCTCTCCTGTGAGTAATCAGGTGCTGAGAGGCAACACGAAGGCAGCATCCTACATTTTTTACATCCTTTCGCGGGAAGCGGCAGAAGTTGGCCTCGACTAGAGACAGGGAGTTGGCTGCAGCATACGGATGCTCTTGTGGTGCTAAGAAGTTTCTCCAACCCCTGACTAATTGGGCTTTGCTAATGTGCTCAGGGTTAAACCTCTTGCTGGATTTGCAGCCAGAAATGAGTATCCCCTAAGCCAGGATTATTCTGAGCCTCAGGAAGACAGGTGGGAGAAAGGAGTTTGGCTTCCTCCGCTGTGAAGAAGCAATGATCATGGTTCACAGATCACTTCCTTAGATTACCTGGATATATTGCAGCCAGAAATCTCCCACTATTGCTAGAAAATAAGGCATTACTAGCCTTGGCCTCCTGTGCCCTCTTTCTTTTTTTTTGGACTTGGTGCTATATACCGACAAAGCTGGGGTTCTTACAAAGTGCAGAGAGTGCACAGGGCATGTCATAGCTTGCGGCGTGAGTCTGGTGGGTGTTTGGCTGGTGTTTCAGACATTTCTGCCCTGACTGCAGACGATGTGGTTATCTGCAGCGCTGATGGGCACAGCACAGCCTGGGCGAGGTGGGTAATCCCATCTTCTTCATAGATGGTCCTTGCTGGCACGAAGAGGAAGGCCTCGAGCGTTGTTGCACCCTGCTCGTGGCATGTCCCTCTCCACCTCTGCACGGTCTTGTGCTCCTTCGCAGTGGTTGTTGGAGCTCAGCAATGACTGTTCTTGCCTTCCTCTGGAGCTCGCTTCCAGCCGCTTTATAGCTCATGCAGGTCACGCGGATTTTCCTGGAGGCACGTGTACCACTATGTGCGTTGCCATCTGATCGAGGCACCAGGCAGGGACATAGGGAGTCCAGGTTTTTGTTCCCGGTTCTGATACAGGACCATAACAGCAGCCAAATCTTACAGTCTTAATTGATTATCTGGATAGCGGAAGCAACGATACTGCTTGTGTGCCATGTCTGTAGGTAGAAGAAATCTTTTAGTAGACAACCTGTCACTTCCTACATTTTTATAGACTGGCACAGCTCTAGGTGGCTATTTTAGGTACTGTCAAACTGCAAATACATCACATGCATTTGGATCTGTTTGAAGGCAGTCTTCAGACATTCAGGATTGTCACCTGCAATTTGCTCTATGTTTTTTGGAGAGAGGAGCCCAAGAGCTGCTAAAAAGCTTCTGAGAGCAAAACTTTGGCACTGAAGTCATCCTGGGGAGCTGGTGCTCTTGCTGGGGGCTGGCTCTGCTACAGGAGCACGAGTGCACGTGGGCGGCGGGGGAGAGTCCCCTGCGGCTTGGCGTTTATATGGGTGCTCTGGGGGAGGAGGACAGGAACATGAGCAGCCCTCCCATATGCAGCTGGCCGGGTATGGAAAGGCAGCGTGGGCAACCTCCCATGAAGGTGTCTCTTTTCTCACCTTGATTATTTTTTCTAAAATACAGCCAAGCATCAGTTTGTGCCTTGGCCCGCACTTTTATCTCGTGAGCTGATATTCATAGGTACAAGCACTAAGTGAATAATGTAGCACATGAGTACGTGTGAAACCATAAATCATCCACACTTGAGAACAAGGCAGCGTTGTTCTGCAAACTGATGGAGACTGCTGCCTAAGTTTAGCAGGTCCAAGAGGGCAAATTGGGATTTTTTCTTTATTTTCAGTAGGCAAGAGGTATTGTAAGGCACAGATTTGGGAGGGGGGTAGGTAGCATGTTTTTCAAATAGCTGAAGTGGCTCTCCAGGTTACATGGCCGCAGGGAAAGGCGTCCCCTGTGTGTTGGTTTCCCAGCCATGCCATGTCCCCAGTGGTGATGGAAGCATTCCCAGTGCTCGGCACCTCCAGCGACCATGGGTCAGCCTAAACCCTGGTGTGGCTGCTGGGCGAGCCAGGGGCTTCCCTCTTAGCCTTCCCTCACGCTGGGGAGGGCTCAGCCTTTGGCATAGTGTGGACCACAGGGCTTTGCTCCTTGGTGGGTGGCGTGAGATGCGGCCGAGAAGCAGGAGGAGGAGAAGGAGGGCAGAGCTGCTGGTGGAGTGGCTGTGCTGGCCCGATCGCAGCCAAGCCCATGGGAGTGCCACGGCTGCCCCGTGAGTGAGTTATTTTGGGGTGAGAGGCATGTGGAAGAAGGTAAATAAAACAGATGATGGAGGTAATAAAAAAAAATTGATTGATTAGGGCCGTAAATTCTTATTTTTATTTCATGTATATGGGTGTTAATTTCACAGCACAGCACAGGGGTAATTTACTGTGTTGATTTATTACTTTTCTGTGCTCTGAAGAAAACAATGAATTTTAATTCAAACCATTACATTATTTTGTTTAGTGTAGCATATATATTGGACAAACCCAATAAGCTTCTCTTCAGTCTTACATAGATTAGTTTAAGAGATATTTTAACTAACATGCCAACAGACCAAAATTCACTCTTGTACACATTGATGTTAATGAATTTACTCTAAAATTATGCTGGTGTGTCTGAAAAATTCGATTACATCTTGCTTAGTCTCTTGCTGGTACTTTTTAAACTGAGGCAGACCCCTGGCACTCCCAAAATAGTATTTGCTGCAGTATTTAAGGCAGGATTCACTACTGGGTTTAGAAATAGTATATGTAGGTCAGTACATCTTTCCAGAGCAGTGATTCTCTGCCTCTGGAAGTTGTCTCTGACCTGTCACATCTGCACCTAGATTTGGAAAGAGAGTGGATATTTTCATGCTGGAGTAGTATTAATATTTATATAAGCTAATATGGGGTTAGTGAGTGTCAGAATTTAATTGATATGAATGCTGCTCTTCTCAGTAGGCCGGGCTTTGCTTTCTCTTGCACTCGCTAAGCCACCCAGCGTAGGATCCTGCTGGGGCTGAATGCCACGTCTGCCCTGCCATACTGAACCAGTGCTTCACCCTCCTGCCATGCAGCCCCATTTTTATGGATGCTTTTGTTTGGCTTGTTCCAAGGAATCCGCACACATGTTCTTTGCTCTCACTGAGCTAAATCCAGTGCTCTGCTGCTGCACTGTGTCCCGAAGGTTGCCAGCAGTACAGTTGCTGGCTACCCAGTGCCTCTTCTCAGCCCAGAAATAAAGGTGTGTCAGACATGAGAGAAAAAGGATAGTGGTTTATATATTCAGGAGAGCATTCTTGGGACTCTGCAATAAATTCTTGTTCTCCAAAGGCGATGTTTGTCATGCGTTTTTTTCCAGCAGAGGAAAAAGGCTGTTAAATACTCCAGAATTTTTCAGTTCTGCTGGGAATTTGCAGTAGATACCATCTCAAGGGGACACAGCTTGCTTTGGGATGCAAAATTCGATGATCTTAATAATCCAGTTATTAACGTTCCTGCTGTACTGTAGATGATGCAAAAGGCCATACGGACAACGAGTGAAGTGGAGGCAACTTAGTCCCTACACATCCCTTTGTCCCTTGCACATCTTTCAGGTTTAAACCCAAGTTGCATTAGGTGAGGAGAAAAACTAACATACACCAGTTCTGTAAAGCAAGGGGCATTTAAAGCATTCCACCATGTAATAATTAAAAGTAAATGCCAGACCATTTGAAAAGATTAAAAAAAAAATTACTTTTTGATGACATTTCTAAGGATTTTGGATCAACAATGTTAAGCTAAATTTAGTACTACCTTGGTCCATTTGTCACTTTGTTCTTGTAAGGGGCATTTCATGCTACTTTTTAAAAAAAATATAAAATCTGTTCTTCACGAATGGGCACCGATTCATCGACCACCGATTCTCCCAGCTCCCACCCTGTCATGGAGGGTTGGCTGCATTACTGGGGAACTTGCCTGACACGCAGTGGATACTCTGCATGCTGCTAACTCTTAATAAGCTTCCTCTGAAAGAAGAGCTTTAATATTTTGTAAATGAAGGCCTTTAACTTTTTTTTATTTGTTCGGATTCTGTAGTCTAACCTGCCATCTCCCTCCAGAGTGCATTTTAGGTGCTATAGTGATCAAATTGGGAAATGCATCTGTTGAATTTTGAGGGTGTTACAGATCGTCTCTCTCTTCTGAAGGGCACCGAGTGTCATCTGCCACATATGCATTGTCCGTGGAGCCCTGTTTGGCAGCTCTATGTGCGATGTAAAATAACTGTGCAAATCATGTCACGCTCACTGCCATTCATCTTGTAAGTGTCCCTACAGTTCAGCAGACTTGTCCAAGACCGTAGAAGACCTTGCAGAGGATGATGTCTGAGGACTGGAGGAAAGCCAGTGTCACTCCAGTCTTCAAAAAGGGCAAGAAGGAAGACCCAGGAAACTACAGACCAGTCAGCCTCACCTCCATCCCTGGAAGGATGATGGAACAGCTTATTCCGGGCATCACCTCAAAGCATCTGGAGGAAAAGAAGGTTATCAGAAGTAGTCAACATGGATTCACCAAGGGGAAGTCATGTCTGACTAATCTGATAGCCTTCTACGATGGCATAACTTGATGGACACATCCATGACTGGAAGGCAGTGGATGTTGTCTGCCTTGACTTCAGCAAGGCTTTCCACAGTGTCTCCCACATCATCTTCATAGACAAGCTTAGGAAGTGTGGGTTAGATGGACAGTGGGGTGGATTGAAAACTGACTGACAGATAGAGCTCAGAGGGTTGTGTTTAGTGGCACAGAGTCTAGTTGGAGGTCAGTAATGAGTGGTGTTCCCCAGGGGACAGTACTGGGTCTGGTCCTGTTCAATATATTTATCAATGACCTGGATGAAGGGGTAGAGTGTATCATCAGCAAGTTTGCTGATGGCACAAAACTGGGAGGGGTGGCTGACATGCTGGAAGGCTGCACTGCCATTCAGCGTGACCTGGACAGTCTGGAGGGTTGGGCAGAGAGGAACCTTATGAAATTCAACAAGGGCAAGTGTAGGGTCCTGCACATGGGGAGGAATAACCCCAGGCATCGGTACAGGTTAGGGGCTGACCTGCTGGAGAGCAGCTGTGTGGAGAGGGACCTGGGAGTCCTGGTGGACAACAGGATGACCATGAGACAGCAATGTGCCCTGGTGGCCAAGAAGGACAATGGAATCCTGGGGTGCATCAAGAAGAGTGTGGCCAGCAGGTCAAGGGAGGTCATCCTCCCTCTCTACTCTGTCCTGGTGAGGCCACACCTGGAGTATTGTGTCCAGTTCTGGGCTCCACAGGTCAGGGACAGAGAACTGCTGGAGAGGGTCCAGCAAAGGGCTACAAAGATGATTAGGGGATTGGAGCATCTTTCTTACGAGGAAAGGCTGAGGCACTTGGGTCTTTTTAGTCTGGAGAAGAGAAGACTGAGGGGGGATCTTACCAATGCTTATAAATACTTAAAGAGAGGGTGCCAGGTAGATGGGACCAGTCTTTTTTCAGTGGTGCCCAGTGACAGGACAAGAGGTAACGGACACAAACTTGAACATAGGAAGTTCTATCTAAACATGAGGAGGAACTTCTTTACTTTGAGGGTGGCAGAGCACTGGAACAGGCTGCCCAGAGAGGTGGTGGAGTCTCCAACTCTGGAGACATTCAAAACCCACCTGGACACCATCCTGTGCAACCTGCTGTAGGTGATCCTGCTCTGGCGGGGGGGTTGGAACTAGATGATCTCCAGAGGTCACTTCCAACCCCTGTCATTCTGTGATTCTGTGAAACCATTGATTGTAGGTCTCTTCAATCATAGTTGAACTTGAGGACTCGGTTCTCTCTTCCTTCTGTGGTCTCTAACACTGTTTGTGCAAATGCAAAATTCACCAGCAGTTGCAGATTCCAGCCCAATATACCCATCACTGATCTGTAACTATCCAGAACTAAAACAGATTTTTACAATGTAATTCCCTTAGCGCATTACATTAGCTGGCTTCCACTTTCTGTAATTTATGTTGTATCAACACATGCCAAATGATGTACTCTCTTTTCTTTCACTTCTCAATATTATTTAAAAGCGTGGCTCTTAATGACTTCTTTATAATATGCTCACTGTTAAAAATTGAGCTTCTGAGCATTTTAAAAGCTTTAATTTCTGCTTTGGGATGGGTCATTCTTTACTAGACACCATATTTCCAGTGGTTTGAGCCCAGGGTTAGCAGCTAGCAAATCAAAGGACCATGGATGTTGGAGTTATGTGCTTAATCACAGTGGGACCTAAAAGGCTGCTAGGCACTGTACAGCATGTTAGACAAAGTTCCTGCCTCAAGGAACTTGTCATAATAATAATAATAATAATAATAATAATAATAATAATAATAATAATAATAATAATAATAATAATAATAATAATAATAATAATAATAATAAAGAAAAAAAAAGAAAAAAAAGAAAACAGGGAGGAAAGGATGTAAATCAAGTCCATCTGCTTGCCGGTGCATGTTTATACCCTGGAGTAAATGTTCAATTAAGTCCTAAGCTGCAGCCCAGCAGTGACATGAACTTGTCTTTTGACTTTGAATGAGTCACCTCACCTCACTGTTTTTCTTTTTTTGTGTAAGTGGAAATATTTTCTTACCTCATGTGATTGTCCTGGAAATTAATTCACACTAGACAGTTTGCAGATCAAATAGACTGTAGAAATGCAAGCTATTGATTTTTCAAGCATATCAGCATTAATAGACATTCACACACTGTCATGTATTCATAGGCATATAAGAAGAAAGAGGAGCATCACTTCTGAAATGGTAGGATGAAGAAGAATATAAAACTTTTTTAGATTAAATAAGTCTAGTGCCAGACCACTGATTCCACTGAAAATGAGAAAATTTGAGCTCAGCCAGACCATCTCTTCCCTCCTCCCTGGCAGCGATTCCCTCCTTACTCTGTATGTGTTACCTGTCGAGAGGATAAAGGTGTGAACTCTGTCACCTTAGTTGAGGTTTCAGTAATGCTGCTATTAATAAAATAATAAAGCCAGCTTTATCGTCTCTCCTCAACAGACCTGATTTCTGCTAGCAGTGTTTTTTGATTCATGAAGCACTGAATACAGCTGAGATTGCTGGATGTCTCCGGTATCAAGTTCCTCTTTTAAAATGGCCTTAGAAGACACAATACTGTTCATAAATGCCATTTCTTTGTAATCAGCAGATTTAAACATGGCTTAGAGAAATTTCAACCTTTCTTTAGATCTCTGTGATGACCTTTTTAGTTCTCTTTCACAGTAAGAAGCTTCAGGAGTATCCGCATCGCCTTGACTGGACCCTTGTGTCTTCACTTATTCAATGCAACATCAGTTGTTAACCTGAACTCCCCGTTTGCTTCAGTAGAGACAGGTTTGAAGGGCAACAGCTTGGCAAGGGCCAGTGAGTCGGTGTTTGCTGATGGGTGAAGGTTGCCGCCTGATGACCAAAAAGCTCCCTCCTGTCCTGCCCCAGCATCCATTCTGGAACAGCAAGGATTTTGCCATTAATCGGATAAGTTTACTTCATTGTACATTACAACAATCATTTCTTATTTTCGAAAACATCAGCAGAGCAGATCTTCTGTTCTATTCAGAACTGGCTTTGGCTATCAGCTTAGTTGTGACACTAATTTTTCTACCTCATCTGTCAGTTCAGTTCCTCTATTCATAAATTTCCAGAAGCCATGACTAGTCAGAACTGGTCAAGAAACCATCTACCTTTTTCATACGCAGCACTATTCCTTCACTAATTTGTAATTAGGGCTGTTACATTCAATTCCAGGTAGCCAAATACTCTTGATGAAATTATTATCAATGGCAGAAGCGTAACTGAGATGATTGGGTGAAACTGTGTACCACGAGTACTGAGTCAGAGCCCTCTTGAATGAGTGCACAATGCATGTGCTGTGGATACTTGTCATGTGCCTCCGTTCATTATGATGATAATAACGGTGAATGCCCCTGCGTTGCTTGTGGTCCAAGCCTGAACTCTGGCAGGGGGAATTAGGTTGGTGAGTTAGGGATGCTGAGATGTGGAGTCCGTGAGCGTGGCGTTCGTGCAGGGGTACGGGTGTGGAGAGGGGGCTGCTGGGGAGGAAAATAAATCTGTGATGTTAGTCCAGATGAGGTGAAGGCTTGGGGGGGAAATTGTTGGGGTTTTTTTTTCTTTTTATTTCCTACTGCTTTTTAATTAATCACGTAACTTGTATTTACCTTTTGCTCAACGGTCAGAGGTGCTACGCGTGTCTATGATGTTAGAGCCCAAGCAGACAATATTGAATCAGTGTTTTTCCCTTTTGCTCTGTTGCGATGAATACACTCATATTGTCATCTTAGGACAGGCACTCTTAGTGGCTTGAATGGTGTATCTTCACCTTATTGTGTGAGCACTTTGTAATATCTCTTTATGGATTGGAAGTTAAAGTCAAGGCCTGTAGCCATAGTTTACTCTCAGTTTACAGCCGATCCTTAGTACGAACAAGAAAAGATGGAGATATTTCCTGTCTGGGAGAATCAGATTGACCTGTGCTGCTTGTGAATATTTTTTTTAAAAAAACTTGGAAATGGGAATAAGAAGAGAAGGCAACTGTGAAGACAGGTGTGTTTGCATAAGCCATCATGATGTCAGTAATCAGCAACTGTTAATTATTCTTTGTCTTCCATCACATAGGAGGTTGTATCAGCATCTACTAAGCCTCCAAAGCCTCATCACCTTGCAGTGTAGCTGAACCAGTCTGTTCAAAAATCAAGGTTAACAGCAGATTCGTGTTATTTTTCCTTTTCTCTCTGACTGTCTATCTCCATCAGAGTTATGCTGTTATAACCAAAGATAATTATTTTCTGTGAAATTACTCTCCCCTCTCTTTCCCCCTTCCCTTTATGTTAATGAGAGTGCTTGTCTCTCCCGGGGAAGATTGACACAACTCCTTTGAAGTTAGTCGTGCTGTTACCAGTTAAGTATGTGACCTTATCTAGATAGTTGTACAGATCGCATCGCCATATGTCTAGACGCACAAAGCTTAATTTAACAGGAGACGTATATGTGTAAAAATAAAGCAGTATCTGGGGGTTAAATATTGGAAGACCCCCTTAATCGCAACTTTCACGTTACACAAATCTTTCTGCAGAGTTCTAAGAGCTCTGAAGTTAGATCTTAAAAAACACCTCCCTACAAGGGACTCTGCTCTTGTAACCTTGTTTTCACATTGATCATCACATGGCTTCTGCTATGCCTGTACTTCCTCCTTGTTGTGTTTACATGGTTTCTCCTTCCATGGTAGCTAAGTCCTTCACACTGTATGATAAGGTAGACCAGCACCATTTTTCCTTTTTTTTACAAGCAGGGAACTGAGGTGAAGAAGCGGCCAACTCATCTTATGCCAGTAATAAAGATTTGGTCTTAATTTGCCTTCAAAGCCACTGGCTACACGTAATGCAAAGCCTTGCTGGCAAGGGCCCAGCCCAGCCTGCCCTGCTGAACCTTGAAAGCAAGGCTGACCCAGCACCAGCGTTCCCTACCATGTGTGCAGAAGTTATCTTGGCATGTGAGAGCCTCAGGAGCACCTATTTTCCTATCCTATTTCCTATCCTGTTTCCAGTTGCCCTACCACTTCCCATCCCTGCCTTTCAGCCCTTCCTTGCCTTGCTTTCTCCCTTGCCCAAAGGGAAGCCTGAGTTGTCCACAGGCAAGGAAGGATTCCAGTTTGCACAGGGGCAAGGAGACATGGATGGCTCTGATGAAGCCTCCCACGCAATGTAAGGGCAGAGTTGACTTGTATCTCTTGGGTGGGTGAAGCAAACCCCTTCTCCATCAGCCTAATGCGGGTGCAGCCTTAAGCAGCTTGTCTGATGCTATCGTGGAATGAGGAGGCAAAACCAGAGCCATGAAGTCCCAGGTTACTCCCAAATAATTGTACTCTTTCTTTCTCAATATTACATTTGCTTGTACTTTCTCTGCAAGAACATGTTTGCTCGTTATACCCTGTGAATATGCATCGATGTCATGATCTGCTATGGGTTTGTTTCCTTCTAAGACAAATTTCATGTTTTTATCAGATGAGTTACGTGCAAGGAATCTGTGCTGCAGTGATCTATTTGTATGGTAATTAGCAAGTAGCTTTTCATATCTTGAAGGGATTTGGTTTGAAAACGAAGTATTATTTCATGAACTTTAACTTAACAACAGTGTATGAACAGCAGCACACATTCACAATTTTTTAATGTAGTCACAATACCCAGAAGATAAATGTAAGTCTGCTCTGCAAGAGAATATTTTGGCTATAATTAATTTTGGTTCCATTCACCATATGCTTGTATTTTCTGACCTTCATTTGAATTGCAGACACTATGTAATAAAATGTGCAGTATTGAAATAAAAAAAAAGTTGCTTAAAGAAGCACAGGTGCTTATGGTAGTGCAGGTTCAGCTGAATGATATGGTTTGTGCCACCTGAGAATTTGACTATCTTATCCTTAAAAGACACTATTGTGGAAAGATGCTGTCATCGCTCAAAGATGTTCAAGTTATTTTTGTTAACATGAGAACAAGGTGGGTTTTTTAAAATATCTGAAGAAATATATGCTTATAACTTATAGTATTCAGAGAGATCGTTTAGTAGAGGTAACCAGGGATGGAGAATTTCCTCTTTTTCCTTATTATTCTATGTGTTTGAGGCAGTTCTTGAGATGCGGCCTGGGAACATACTACAAATGACACAAGGAGTAATTGTTGCTAAATTTAATTTATTGAGTAGATGTCAATTAGATTGATTAAACAGAGGATAAACACACACAAGATTACCCAGAGTGGGTGCAGGGATGGAAAAACGTTAGATGGTATTAACAACTTAGATATGTGTGATGCTGTAGATATTTTTTGAGTAAGTCTATAATTTCTTAGGGGATTTATCTTGGGTTTTTTATTTCTTTCTTGTAACACTTAATGTAATCCAAACTGGTTAAGGGAATCTTATGTATTAAAGGAGAAAAAGTAAAGCAACCACATGACCAAAATCAACACTAGACTAGTCTACCGGGGTGAACTGCAGCTTTGACTCAATAAGATGCACATGACCTGAATTTGTGTGTATGTGGAAACCCCTTGGCTTGAGTTGGGTTCACTTGCTGAGGACAGAGTCCGTTACTGAGTGATGCACAGCCCCAGGTCAGAGCAAATAGGCAGGGTTTGGACATAGTTCTTCCTTGGTCAGCTGGACGGAGGGCCTTCACCCCCTGCTCATGAGCTCAGCTCCAATGTGGTGGTTCATCCTCTCCTCCTGCTACCTGGTGTTGAGGAGGATCTCAAGGGCTTTTTATTTATTCAGCCTACAGGAAGAGGCTTCCTCTCCAGCTCCAAAACTTCTGTTTCTACTTTCTGCTTGGAAATTGTGCAGAATAGCTGCAGTTTACAAACGCCCTGAGAGGCATCAACCTAACCTCTTTACCTGGCTGCTTTTATAACACCAGAAGCGCAGCACTGAGAACATGATAAAAGATTTAATGGGAAAACAAAAATGTCAGAGAAGAGAAAACCTCTATGTAGAGAGAGGTCATTTTTGCTCATAAACAAACATGAGGAAAAGAGATTAAAACATGAAGAAAATAATATATATTTTGTTGAACTGACTGTATAAGGACAGTTGCATCACACGGGAAATATTCGATGTTCGAGACTATTTCACCCATAGATGTGCATGGACTTGGCTTTTGTAGTCATGAATGCTCACCCTCACCTTTGACAGTGCCTTTGGGTAAAAAAAAACCAACCAAACAAACAAAAAAACCCAGAAACATATCTTCAAGATACCTTAATTTCTTCACACTGAGTCCTGCAAGAAAAGGAAAAGGGATTGTGGTGGTTTTTTGTTTGGGTTTTTTTTTTCTTTTTTTACTTTTATTAATTAAAAATAATTCAGAACTAAGAACTCAGTGAGGAAAAGAAAAACCTGTGCAGCCTTTTGGTAAGCCAAAATGATGACTTATTCGTTTAATATTTATTTGCAATATTGTGGCACCTTTGTAGCTGCAGTCATGAGGCGGCACCCTGCCGTGCTTGGCAGGATAAGTGGAGTAAAAGATGGTTGCTACACCAAAAACCTCGCAGTTTAAGGGGAGCTTGAGACAACAGATGGGAAAAAGCAGATGGGGATGCGGCAGAAAAACCAAGGCGGTATTGATCAGCGCTAAGTTTGTTCCTGGGCACTCTTGGTGCTTTTAAAATCGAGGAACGGGCAGTTTGGTCCCTTGCTGGTGAGATGCCGGCGTGCCCCTGTGTGCTGTGAGCTTTGTCTTGGAGCTGCAGCTCCTGGCGCCATGCAGAGCTGAAGGGAGCGGGTGCAAGGGATTTGCCCAAAACTGTATACGGGATTTATATATATCCTATATCTATAGAGAGAACTCCCGCCCCTTTCTGAGATATGTGTGTGTGTGTATATATATATAAAATATTTAATTTTAATTAAAATTTTACACAAGTTGCAAAGGGTTTGTTGTGTTTTTCTTTTTATTTTATATTTTTTTTTTAAATTAAAGGATTTTTTAGCAAAAGCATTTAAAGTAGATTTTATTTTTTTTTATTTTTCCTTTAACGTCATGTTTATGTTTAGTTTTTTTTTCCCTGCTCTCCTCTTGTTTTCCTTTTTCATAAGAAAACAAGGACAGCGGCAGTCTTACAATAAAAGGGCTTAGCTGCTCCTTCACTGGGATATGAGGGCAGAGCCACTTAGGAAGGCTGAACTTTTGAAACACAGTGTCCAGCTTTTATTCTGAAAGGTGAAATTCCTTTATATTCTGGAAAAGCTGGCTACTGTCCTCACCGCAGTTACAAAATAAAATATCTAATGGAGCATCTCCATCCCTTCCTCCTACACCGTAGCTCAAGGGCTTTTGTACAGGGGATTTAGAGAGAGACCTGTTATCTACAGCCAGAGTAAAATTCAGGAAGGTGTCTGGGTACCCGATTCGCCATTGATAACGGTGTGCGAGTAAACACGTGTACCAGAGCTAAGATACTAAATTTTCTTCAGCTACCTCTCTGTGTAGGCAGTGGGACTCACTGTGAAATGATGAAGTCAAACATTTAGAGCCAGATTCTCATCTCTCTTCAAGCACATCTGAGTCCTTCATCAAGCCATCTACTTAACAGGACCACATCACTGGGGTTCTCAATTGCCTTTTTTAAAATCTAAAATTTGCACCACCTCACCACAAGGAGCTGAAGAAATTCAGCTGTGTAATTTGTCAAGAAAAATTTGAGAGGGGATGTGTTCCTAGTTGGTGTGTGCCTACATGGGGACAGGATTTCAGACAAAAGTTTCCTTTCATCTACCAGATAAAAGGCATGAAAGTCAGTGGAAGGTGAAGTTAGAGAAATTCAGACTAGAAATAATCTTATTTTTCTGGCTGAGGATAATTTCAGCTGTAAAGGTGCTGTTCCAAAGTTATGGTCCAGACAAAGGAGCTAAGCAGTGAAATTCCCCAGCTGTTGTTATCCAGGAGCTCAAAATAGATAATCTGGTCTGGATTGAAAAACCTATTAATGCATAACAAACACAGTTTAAGACAAAAATGACCATAGCAGTAGAGGGGCATTATGGCAAATGATTTGTTTTCTACAGAAAGCTGTGAGGAAAGGCCGTGTCTCTTCTGGGAATGGATAATGTATATTCAAATATTGTATGTTCCCATCTTTTCCTGCTCAGGGCTTCTTGAATAGCATTGTTGCTTTGCATGTTATAAATAAGTCAACAAAGGAAAAATTTTGTTGTTTATATTCCTATGGTGATTCTAACAGGATAGACATAAGAAAGTGTTAACAGCAACTCGCCTCACATAAGAAACGTGATTTTCTTGTTCCAACACGGCTGAAACATTTTCAGACCACATTCCTTTTAAATCACTCTCTCACTGATAGCAGAGTGTAATGGAGCTTTTCAGATTCTTCTTGTTACAAATTTTTGGATTAAAAAGTTTCCTATCTGTTACAGAACAGCAATAAGCACATTCAGCGAGGTGTGGGGTAGGAGTGACTTGTTCCATTTCTGGGGGCATGTAATATTTTATCATCTTGCAGACTTCCTGCAATTTGGTATGCTGAGAGAAATTAATTTGACTGTTTACAATATTTAATTTTCAATAATTATTCAAGCATATATAACTACAGACATTTACAGTATGTAGTAAACAGATGGATTAGCAATTGTGCATGTAATTAGAAATTACACTTAAAATACCAAAAAGCATTTGAATATTCAGTTGCTTTTAAAAAGAAAAAAAGGTGTAAATGCAACTCTGAGTGCCTTAGAAATGCTTTATAGGAATCGAGCCCATTAAGTACCCTTCCTAAGTGTATCTGTGTCAAAAATATTCACTGAATTGCAATTGCAAGTTGCATATATCTTTTTTTTTTAAGATAAGACTAAATTGTTCCAATTGGGTGGTATTTCCCACGCTGGTGTGGAGTCAGAGTCACTGCAGGATCACTGTTGCCACCTTCCAAACAGAAACATCCCCTCTCCATCACTTCATCCATGCCGTGAGTGGCACAGTGCTGGGGACAGTGTGCTGCACCAGGGCAGACCCCGTCTCCCACCTGTCCTCGGCCCTGCTGCTTCTGGAGGTCCACATGAGTCATGACACTTGAGAAATGATTTTGTTAGGACAAGATAAATCTTCCACAGAAATTGAGTAGCTGTCAGGATGTGAAAGTACCCTAAACGAATAGCAGCCTGATCTTATTACTTTAGAGTTTATCCTTTCCCCACCTTCGATTGTATTGCAATTTTTCATTCTGTCCGGTCAAAATTGATTTGCAGGATAGGTGGCACAACAATCACAAGTAAAATCATCAAAAATGCCTGTGAATGATTTTTAAAAGTGACTTTTGAGAAACAATTTTAGATGCTTTTGAAAATATTGCTTCCCAGATTTCCATGTGGTCTCTCTCATAACATCGCTCCTGGGTTGAACGCTTTGGTGCTGTGCACTTGGCGCTTACACCAGGCTGTTTAGACCGACCTCAGAACTGGTGTAGAAGTCCAAGTTCATTTTCTCTGCTAATTTAATCTTTAAAAAACAACAACAAACAAACCCCACTTTTTTGTCTCATGGATACTTTTTAAAAAGTGACTATAATTGTGCTGTAACACCTTCAAGGAATGAGTTTTAGTCAATGAGTGAAGTCAATGGGATTTCTGCCATTGCTGCAGATGGGTGTGGGATTGAACCCTTAGTGATTGTCTGAGTGTGAAATGAGAAAATATATTTAGCTGGGTTCATATGAGACTATTAGATACAAATTCTCATCTAAGATAACAGTTGGAGCTAATTTCCATGGCCTTCCAGCATATTGACCATAAATCATGTCATGAGCATGAAATACCCCGTCCTCCTGTATATATCTCCTCCCTTTAAGGGGATCACAGTGTAACATAGAAAAAAATGCCATTTTTTTAATTTTCTGCCCCTCAAAAGTTTACTGCATTTAAGGAATTATTTTAACTTCAGGAAAAAAATAATTAAGTGAAGATGATGGTTCTTTTCCTAGAGTTGTAATACCATTATTTTTGTACTATTATTGTATTAAATTTTTTGATACTATTGTGCTATTCACTATTGCAATACTGTTCTATTTATTGATTTGCTGGTGTAAATGATTTTTTTTCCTAGACCTCCCAGCAAAGTGCATGAGAACTCTTCTTCTTTTTCTGGCTTGTGATATTTTCTGTTTTAGAGATGGAAGCAGAGGTTTTGCAGAGGTTTTGCAGTGTGATGGGATAGTGAATGAACAGATTCATAGTCTTAAGGTCAGAGGGTTATTAGATCACCTGCTCTGACCCCCTGCATAGTTCAAGTTGTAGAAAGTCACTTACTTGCTCCTACACTGAGATGTCTAACTGGTGTTTGACTACAGCCTGTATTCCAGGAAGATACTGATTTAAAGGCTCTTAAGACCTTTTTTGTCCTGATGCTTATCTCCTGCGTTCTATGAAATGTCTGGTTTATTTTTCATTTGAATTTGTCTGCCTCTTCTTTCCAGCCATTGGCTTTGGTTGTACCTTTCTCTGCTGGAGTAAAGAGCCCTTTACTCCCTAGTAATTTCTCCCTGTGTGGGTACTTATGTGCATTAATCCAACTATTAATTAATTAAACACAGTATAGTTCTTTAATGCAGAGAGGGGAAAAGAAGCACTGATTTAATTAGTGCCAGATTGTCATTGACTTTTATGCAGGAAAATACAGGTTGTTCTGCCTCCGTAAAGCCATTCATGGTCACAGTTCAACAGTGACCTCCAAAGTCCTTCCTCCCCAAGTGCCCAGCATGCAGGAAAGATGAAGGTCAGGTGCAGATGTGGGGGTCCAAAGTAGTTCCAAGGACCTTCCTAATATGAGCAACAGCAGCTGCTGCTGCGGCAGAGAAGATGTGCCAGATTATCGTTCACAAAAATTATTGCTTGTGTCTCTGGCTTCCACGGTAAGCTGATAGCTGCTTAATTTCTTTTTGGTGTAGGTAGGATGTGAATGCATATGGCTTAGCCATTCGTCATCCACCATGGCTGTTCCCCCCTTCCCCAAGAACAAATTACTCAGTTGTTTTTATGGATAGAGATGGAAGTTTTTTAGCTTGGGGGGCAGTCACCCCATTTAATGCTTCCTTTACTGTCAAAAGATGGAAAAATTGGTGGTGCATCTGAACACGTAGCAAGCATTTTGGGGGTAGTCAACCTAGACTGATGTTAGCTTTCTAAATGTCACAATATATATTTAAAGGGAAAAAAAGATGAAGGCCCTAGTTTTGATATTTCTGAAACATAAAACAGATGTTTTTTTCATTTGTTTCCCCTTTGCTACCACTGATTTCATATTTGCAGACATGGCAAGCCTGACCGATTTGGGTTTATCAGTCGCAGTCCATGAGGGATGTTGTGTAGCACAGAAGAGGAACAATCCAGTGGGATCCATCGCCTTAGCACTGCGGCCATGCATTTGCCCACCAAAGCGCCAGTGCTGATGTCCAGGCTGTTGCTTGGTGCTCTCCCATCCAGTTGTGTGCTCTGTCCTACATACAGGATGATGCTCACTTCCTTACCCACTGGCAAAATCTTGTTAAAAGCACAGGAGCTAATTTAATAAATCAGAGAGAGTTGTGCTTTTGGAAAACAGAGGGTCCTGGGTGAGGGGTTGGCTTTAGGTGATGCAGGAAAGCGATGGGAGAGACGTAAGTTTGAACTTCGCTCCTCTGAACTCCAGCTGCAGGTCTGAACTGCAAGATGTTGCATCACGTTTGCTCTAGCGTGTTGCCAGTTAACTTGCTTGTGTATTAAGGATTCCTCGTTAATGTGAAGTGTGGGGTAATTAAGACCTGGATTCCCTCCGTAGCTCTGCCGTAAGGCTCTTGTGTGATCTAGAAATGTCTCTTGGGGCAGCTTCCCTGTGCAGAGGTCAGGATTTTGTCTCAGCCAGCCGACTTCATGTCAGCAGTGCAGGGGTGGTAGCCACGCACGGACACAAATCCTGACTCAGCCCCCAAGGAGCTATTGCAGCTCCTTAAGAGAGTGGGAGTATCTGAAGCACAAAAAGAAAATACGTTTTTGTTGTTTTCATTTGCCTTCTGTCTTAGGGTAGACTGAACAGATTTTCCAACTTCAGATCCACAAATATAGCTTTTTTCTGGGGATTGTTTTCATTTTGTTTCTTGAAAATGAAAGCTGAGAGTCTTTTGTAATTACAAGAGTCTGAAGACCTGGAACTTCAGTTGAATACCGAGATTCAGGAAAGCAATGATAAATCCTTGACAGGACCTGTACCTGACTTCAGTGGGGTGAAGTATACGGTGACACTTGTCTTCTTTGGCTCCTCACAATGAAATTCTGTGTCTGAAAGCACAACTTTATGACTGCGAGCAGCAGTAATCATCCCCTTCTTCCTCACAGTGGTCTTGTTTGAGTTATTTCATTACTGCCTGTAATGTGCTTTGAGACCTTGGATTGAAGAGCAGGGTGATTATTATGGTAGTTTAATATTATTGTTTAGAAGGATGTAATATGCTGCGGCACTGGGTTTCATGGAAATGCAATGTGCATTCAGTGTAAATGCTCTCTGTCACCAAAGTCAACTCGCAGAGCCAAAGTCACACTTGGCGTTGCTGCTGCTCTTGAGGAGCAAAGAGTGCAGCACCCAGCTCTGTGGTAGGACACAGCTTCAGCCCTGGTTATTCTCACCCATCCTCCACTTCCACTGAGATCTTCACCAGCGTTTAGGGCTCCCCGGTGCGGGGCGAGGTGTTTTGCCTTGGGGTACCATGCCTGTCCTTCTCAGATTTCCATCAGTGCCTGGTTTTGTATCGCTCCATGCTGAGAGGCTGCCGTGACGCTATCTGGGTTATCCCTGTGGTTAACTCCAGTCATTTACAGATTTTTGTGATTGCGTTCAAAGATTTTACTCTCGTGTTACTCTTAGGTGATTAACAACTATTACAGTCTGGTCCGCTCTCTGTCGGAGAAGGAAGCAATACCTGCTGCCGTAGGTTTCAAGGCCAGAAGGANGCACTGGGATTTCATTGCCTCCTCGGGGCCCAAACCCGTGGGTTTGCTCTCCACAGGCAAGTGGGGTGTGGAGGCCCTGCTGGCTCCCAGGGCTCTCCGTGTCCATGCCCCTGCCAGCCTGCCCACAGACCCAAGCTCATGCCCATTCACAGTTTTGCAGATGTTGCAGTGTCCCTCAGTATCTGGAGAAGAGCAAATTTCAAAATGTCCTGCCAGTTGAATGAACTTTCTCCATTCAATTCTATAACCTTTTACATATTTTGCAGCCTTTTATATATTTTGAGGCTTATTGTGCTGTTGTGCCTATTTATCTCTTCTTTTTTTTTTAACAAAGGCAGATGTAAGGTTATCAAAAAATACTATTTGCTACTTAAATTCATGCCTGAAATACTGTATGGTCTGTACTGTAGTGTCTATTAAATTGCATTTTGTTCTGTTGTATTCAGATTTTTACATGAACCTTGAATGCCACAGGTATCTAAATACCTTTCAAAAATGCAGTAACCAATCTGTTTAACATCTGCAGGAAGATACAGACTTGTTCTATGTAAGAAATATTATTAATATACTGTTCAATACTCAAGTTACAGTAGAGCTTATATAAATCAGAAGTCTCAAAAAAACCCTTCAGCATCCCTCTGTAATGAAAGCACAGAGAGATACCCTTCCAGAGAGCCGTTCTTCCCATTCTGGTTTTAGTTAGAAGTGGGTGAATGGCTTTTTTGAAGGTCCTAGAGAAAGAGCTTAGATGCCTTAACTTAGCTGTTTGGAGCCTCACCACCAGCATGGATGGTCTTCTCATATGTGGCTCCAGATCAGAAGACCAGAAGGGAAAGGGAGGCTTCAGGGTGAGAATTACCATGACTTTGTCTCTTTTGTCCTCCTCTCGCCCCCTATCTCCCACCACTTCTGGTCGTCATGGGACAAGTAGCATAAGAAGTCCCTTTATTCTCCTTTCCTTTGCCTTTGTAGCCCCAGCTTAGCAACACTTTCAGTAAAGAGACAGGAAAGAGGGGTGTGAAATGATATATATATTTGGGGGGAGCCGTGCAGGTTGTTTTCATCTTTTGCTTGCCCTGGGTCTGGAACAATTAGTTTTGGTCCACATTTGGGGCCTCTGAGGGCTGTTACAGTATAAACGATGAAGTAAAGCTGGTCTGTTCCACTGAAGAAGTCATGTAGGTTTTTCCCTTACTTGGTCACGGAAAATGAGAAATGACAAGAAGCTTTCAGATTTGGCTTTTCAGATTGATTCCTGACCGTACGTGTCATGTGAGACACATAAATGCAGCTGCTTGATAAATTCCAAAGGGAAAGGAAGAATTAGGAGGGATGTATCTGAAAATACAACATCTTTGCCAGCCAGTTACATGCTAGAATATAATTTCTGACTGATTATCATCTAGTAACAATTAAACATCTTTAACCTTTTCAACCTCCTGTGATTTGGTGCATTAATGAAAAATGTAAAATGGAGCGTGTGTCTTTCTGAAGAGGTTACACAGAAAAAAGATGTTGAGTGAGATTTATCAAGGTTTAATTTACATAGCAAATCTGGTTATTACTTAAATTGTCTTTCAGAAGACAGTGTCCAGAGAAAGAATATTCTTCTGACACTACTTAATGATTAGATTTCAAAGCTGAGAGAAATATGGTGCCAGGCATTGGTGGGTTTATTAGTTGATTGTTGTTTTTTTTTTCCTTTTCCTGTGTGTTAAAAGAATCCTAATATAATTTTAAAAGTACCGTTTTAATCACCAATTCTTACTTTTATCATAATAGCCGTAAGATATGTAGCTGTATTTTTTACAGGTACACAGGGAATTTCATATTTGTAGGGACATCAGAAAATTAGACTTGAATTTCACCATTCCGGCCTGGTTTTCCTTGTTCTCAGTAAAAAAAAAAAAAAAGAACACAACCAAACCTGTTGCCACGTGGGCTGAAAAGTAATATGCAGTGACTAATCGACTGCAGACATACACCACTCGGGTACTGAAGCAGATAAAATTGCCAGTCATTTTTTAAATCAGGGTCTCAATATTTTTTCTCTACACTTGCTCTGGGCTCCAGCAAATGCTCGCTATTCAGAAGTCATTAAGGAGGAACACATTGTAACCACCGCAGAGAGCAGATAGATCAGTTTAAGCTTTTTCTTTAAAGTTGAACAAAAAGGGCTATACATTTTGTGTATTACAGTGATCTCCTGAAATAAGGCTGTGCTGTTTTCCTGAGTCTGCAAGTGCTCAGTCTGCTCTGCCTCTGCCGCAGCTGTCAGTGTATAAATAGGCTGTGTGGGTTTCTTCGGGAGTCTGTGCTGCAAAGGCTCTCGGAGATCACGTTGTCTTCAGCCTTCTGCAGTTTGGGGGTGTTTCCCAGGGGAAGTGTAGCAGGGACGGGCAGCAGAGCTGGGGTCGGGTGGCCACATGCAGCAGCCAAGAGGAGAAAGGGGTGAAGCGGTGGAGACTCTCCGCATAAGTGGCAGCTGGAGGTTTGGAGAATAAACAATAAAAAACATGGGCTTTTGCAGTAGGTGATGCTCAGCTGTGTTCCCTGACCTCTCCACAGCAGGGACTTGCCTAACAAGAATCTCTGTGCCAGCCCAAGGAGACACCGTATATGCAACCTCAGGACAGTCCTGCTTTGTACTACTCTTGCATCTTAGCCTCAACTTTGGCAGACAACTCACAGGGGTTTTCTAACAACAAAACAAATACTTCATGTTACATTTACTGTCTACTTCTGGGCTATAGCCACATGATTCCATTAACATAGCTTCTGCCATTCTCATATGAAGTGTGTATGTATCAAAAGTTTAAAATCATATGTTGCTAAAACTCAGCCAGCCGGTCAGCGCTCAGCTACTGATATGGGGAGCACTGCAGAGCCTGACTAAATACGGCTGTGTAGGTGTAGGCATAAGGTATGGGCTGAAATCCAGACACTGCACAAACTACCGTTGTTCAGGCTTCTGGAAGCAGAGCTTAACATGTTCAGAAATATCACAGCAAACGCGTCAGCTTTGGCTGCGTGCATAGGCATGGGGAGAAGGCGTCCAGCGGATGGGCGATGGGTGGGGAGGCTTGGTGGTGGAGAAGGTGTGTGATGGGAGACAATGGGAAGTTTTTTAATCTTCCAGACCATACATGAGCAGCATGGTGGCACTCACTTAGTGTCCCAGCACTGTGAATTTGTAGTGGACACACTGTAAGAGAAGCAGATCCACCCCAGGCTCACTTCACCTCCACTGCCATGCAGAAAGAACTTAGTGATAGAGAAGAGCCTGAAGAAAGGGGACAGGGAACATCGGCAGAACTTCCTTATGTCATGAGGTCTGGGGGCTGTAATCAGAAATCATTGAAAAGGAGAAGACTAATCTGCCCTTCCCCTGTGTTTTGATGCTTCCATTTGTTTATGAATCTAATTCTGGTTAGAGCAACCTCTTGGTTTCTGAATTCTCCAGATGGGCAGCACTGATAACAGTGAATTAGTGTCCGTTGCAGTTTTCGCCTGCTCTGCCTTGGCTTGCCGAGAGCAACCCTGCTATTAAAACCTAAAATGACTGTCTAGGACCAGAGTCCCAGCGTTGTACCTCTGTTGATCAAAATGACTTCTGGGCTTACAAAGAACAAAGAGTGCAGCTTCAGAGAGCCCTGGGTAGCTTTCCTCAGCTACACAGGAACCTGTTAGGAGGTGGATTAATGATGAACACTGCAGCTTTGCATAGTACTTTTGAAAAAGATATAAGGGGACAGTAAAACACAGGAAAGGGAACTCTGTGAGTCATTGGTCATTTTTTATGCTGTCAACTACCTTCGTACAAATGACGTACAGTTAGAGCTTTCTTCTGAACAGCCCCTAGATATAATTGCTGAAGATGTCTCTCAAGGCAAGTTTGACGAAAGGGCAAACTTCTCATTTTCCCCAACTTGACATTGACCAAAACATCCTGAAGTCCTTGCAGAGGAGCAGAGCCTGATTAATGTCTCAGCGACAGGGTGAAGGAGGGTTAGTGGAGGCTGCGGCTGCTTCTCAGTCTGTCATTGTGGCACCTTGTCACGCACGCACATGCCACAATGTTTTTGTGTGTGTTTGAGGTTTTTCTCCGCTCGGACATCTAGAAATGAAGATCCGCTCACTTGGTTGTGCTAGCAGACATAAAAGGTAGGTAGTCTGTGTTCTTTGTTGCAGAAGAGGCAATGTCTAGGGGCTCAAACCATTTCCCCTCATTTATTCTTCATAGTAGGAGAACTCAATCTGTAGGATCTTTTCATTAAAAATAATTTCTTCCTGGATAGTCTTTCAACACCCAATGTATCATTTAGTATTCTGTAACACACCACATAGGACTAGCAAAAACTATAGCCTGCACGGAAGGTGTGTCATATATTAAACTATTTAATTTAATCTTACCAGGAAAAAAAATGACTGGATTTTTGCAAACGTAAGATGAAAGGTAAGAATTGTTTTACATTAAAGTTGGATATAAAGCTCTGGTATTGTGGTGCTGAAAGGTCACTGGGGAAGAAGGTTTAGCACTTTTGGTTGTATTTTGTGAGAAACAGCTTTGTAAAATTCATTGTTCAGCAAGACCTCAGAATAGTGTTGAATTATTTTTTACATGGAGAAAGAGACACTGTACTCTGAATTCATTGCCATACGCATCGAAAGGGTGTAAGCACACCTTTTCTTATTTGTTGTTAATTTTAATCCCTTTTCTTGTGTTTATCTAGGTTCTCAGTTTTTACTTGTATTAACTGCTATGAGGCAGCAACCAAAAGACACATCTTACACTGCAGTTGTTGAACTGTTCAAGGGGAGGCACAAGCTCTTCAATATAAAAGGAATGTCTGAATCTAAGAGACAGTTTGCCTAAGGCTCTCAAAAATATTCCCCAGGTGTCAGCACGTAGAAAGTACCAAAAACTCCTGGTGAGAAATGTACGTTTGTACGGAGTACAAATGTGCATTATTCTCAACGCAAGTTTGCATGAGGATAAAGGAGAGAAGGATCCAATAAAAACAGTCGGGTGAATAAACCGGAGTCTGTTGCTGTAGATAAGTTTTATTGCAAAGGAGTGCAGTGCGCTGGGCGCGAGAAGCTGGGTTGCACGGGTGACGTTTCGAATGCAGGCGGCACTGTGAGGAAAGTAGGGCATTTTGAGCGTATGAAAGAGGGAGGTGTGCTGAGCTTCATTAGGGATTCCAGTCACTTCTTCGGTACAAGACGAGATAGACAATGTATTTTGCATGTTAAGTCACTTCATTCATTCCCTATGTGTTCCACATGTAGGCTAAACATCTTTATTTTTTCTTCCAATAAGGGTGAATATCTGTGCAAGACAGTGACATCTCTGAGACTGAATTTTAACAAGAGAACTAAATGGTGGAATTATTTTATATTTGCTTTGGGTTCTGATTTAAGGAACGTCTTTTCACCTACAGCATCTTCTTCTGTGCTAGCGTTATTGGACTATTTGGGATCAAAATTTACTAATGCATTTACTCTGAAAGGTGGTCTTCGTCAGAAGCCATGTTCATAGCTTTTTCCACTGTGGTACATGGTACCTTTTCTACAAGTCTCAGTATCACAATCGTTTTTTTTTTTTTTTTTTTACTACAACTACTCCTCCCAACCCAGAATTCAGTTCTGCATAACCTAGAGTGTTTGACAGCACTCTTCAGAAACATCTCAAAAAACTCTTCCAGGAATTTCAGGCTGCTAAACCCAACACACCAGTCAGTGTAGCTTTTGTAAAGGATATCAGTGACCCTAAACCTACTGGAGTTCTACCAATGAATTGGATAAATGCAGTTGATAAAGTATGGTGGGGTTTTTTGGAAGGGTTCCTAAAAGGTCTCTCACCAAATTTGTTAGAAACCCAAACTTGTGAAGTGTTCTCTGTCCAATATTTTTGTCCCCATAAAGGGTTTCTGCAGCACAATAGTACTTTTGTAATTCTAGATGGGATTGCAGGCTACATTTACCCCTTACTAAAAAAAGAGAAAAAATCCAGTAGGATCTTTGAATTATTTTTCACCAACATCTCTCTCTTTTTTTTTTTTTCTTTAATTCACTTATTCTGGAAAGTCTGTTGTGTGGTTCTCAGAGGCAGCCACCACCGTCTGTAATGCCATGTCCACCCTGCAACAGAGCAGCAGCTAGTGCATCCACTGATATTAAAACAGTACCTTGAAGAGGAATTTTTTTCTGTACCTCGAGTCTGGTATCTCACCCATTAGAAACAAGAAAGGGGAAAGCACTGCTCCAGCTCTCAGAGTGTTTAAGAATGATTATGGGAAACCATCACTGTTGTCTTTACAGTGTCTTTACTATTAAGTTATATTTTTCAACCGTAAAAGTTGGGAAGGACAGAAGGAAGTTCTTCTTTGAATTAGGACTTACCCATCTGCTGGAAGACAGGACCTCAGGGTCTCACTTTTTTACTTTGATTTCATACCAGTGTTTATTCCAAGGCCCTTTGGATTTGAATAAACAATTTCCCACTCAAGCAAAGGTCTGTGGAATAATCTTTCTTAAAGGGATAATGTTTCTCACCATTACTTTATGCAGTGCTGTCTCAGTTTGTGGCCAAAGCTGAATACACAAGAAGAAACAAGAACCAGCAGAAGAAACACATGCAGTTCCCCTCTGAATGTTTTAAAAATCAATACATTGAGAAAGAACTCCCTTCTGTGGGAATGTATTGCGGGGGACTTCAACTTCCTAGATGTCTGCTGGAAATACAACACAGCAGAGAGGGAACAGTCCTGGAGGTTCCTAGAGTGTGTCGAGGACAATGTCCTTACTCAACTGGTGACTGAACCCGGCAGGGAAGGTGCCCTGCCGGATCTGCTCCTTGTGAACAGAGAAGGATTGGTGGGTGATGTGACAGTGGGAGATCAACTAGGGCACAGCGATCGTGAAATGATTGAGTTCTCCATTCTTAGAGAATTAAGGAGGGGGGGCAGCAGAACTGCCACCTTGGACTTCCAAAGGGCAGACTTTGACTTGTTTAGGAGACTGATTGACAGAGTCCCTTGGGAGGCCATCCTGTAAGGCGTAGGAGTCTGGGAAGGCTGGACACTCTTTAGGAAGGAAGTCTTAAAGGCACAGGGATAGGCCGTCCCCATGTGCTGTAAGTCATGCCGGCAGCAAAGAAGACTGGCCTGCCTGAACAGAGAGCTTGGCGGCAGCTCAGGGAAAAAAGGAGAATCTATGGCCTCTGGAAGAAAAGGCAGGCCACACACAATGACTACAGAGATGTCATGAGGCTATGCAGGGAGAAAATTAGAAAGTCCAAAGCCCAACTAGAAATTAATCTGGCTTCTGCTGTAAAGGACAAGAAATCTTTCTATACATTAGCAGCAAAAGAAGGGCCAGGGAGAGCATCCATCCTCTATTAGATGCAGGGGGAAATATGGTGACAAAGGATGAGGAAAAGGCTGAGG